>VYZV01045371.1:3420-91535 GCA_013401275.1 Pandion haliaetus
CCAGATTTACACCAGAGAGTCTTTTTGAATCCCCCATCTTCTTCACCGTCCCTGCTGGGGGGTGCCCAGCAGCTCCAGGGTCCAAAGCAGAGCCCCACGGGTGGTGACGGAGCCGAGGGAGCCAGTGCGGGAGCTGAGGAGGGACCATGCTGGGCAGTGCCCCTCTGGAAGGCAGATGGGGATATATGCCCACACAAAAAAACACCAGCAGGCTCCAAGGATTGTGTTTGTGACCAATTTGTCTCGCCGTCAAGGAAAAATCCAGCTTTCAGCATTGCAACTCAGAGTACCAGGCTGCAAGGGCACTCCCCTGGCACCGCGGTTTGGCTGGGTGAGAGCAGACCGAGCAGCAGCTGGGCAGAGGGGAGCACCTCCCGGGTGCCCATCTCACCCCGCAGCCCATCACTCTAACCTCAGGCCACTCCACCAGCCCCCTGATCCCAACAGGAATCAGCAGACAGGTTTTCCCACAGGTGTCTGCAGAGAGCTGTGAGAGGGCAGCACCAAGAAAATCCCAGCAGCACACAAGGCGTCCGCTCTGCATTGAGAGGCAAAGCCACACGTGCAGCACGTCCTACAAAATGAAAATTCACCCGAATGCTAATTTGGGCCTTTGAAATGCCACGTGTGACGATCCAGCCTCACCTCCTCACAGAGCGCCTGGATGTCGCGGTGCAAAAGAATATCAAGCGGCACGTATTAAAAAATACTTTCACGGAACATAAAGTGGAAGTTAAGCGAACGAAATGATAAAGTCAAAATGAAATATTTTTACTTTCCTGAATTGAGCTTGGTGTTTTGACATGATCGGAATAAACATTTTGACACTGCTGAAACAAGAAAGTCAAAGTGATTCTGCTAGACTTCTTCCTGGAGAAAATGGCAGCAAAATAGACAAGTTCCCAGGGAAAGATTTGATTTCAATAAACCCCTGTTTTCTGACAGAAAACCATTCCAGACAATGCTTTCTTTCAGCCCTGTTCAGAGAGCAGGTTTCCAGGAGAGACCCGGGTCACCCACTTGCCAGGCACCCAAGCCATTTCCTGGAGCTGCAGCGGGGAGGGAAAGCTTCTCCCATCCTCCCTGGGAAATGGATGCCCCTTGGGGTTGGATTCTCCAGTGTCTCATAAGGCCTGATGCTGACCCCTTAGTCTGTGAAAGGGGTGCAGGCAGTCCAACAGCAGCAGGGTTTGTTCCCTCCTTCATGTCCATGTTCATGCTCACATCATGTCAAACCAAGTACATCATAGTGGGACTAAATTTTCATACTTTTATTTGGGGAAATTTCAAAAACAAATGTTTTTAGTTGAAACCCAAATGTGCTGCATTTTGAAGGGCCGGGATTTTGCTGAAAAACCAAGCAGACACTTTAGGGATAGTCTTGTATAACTGATAGCTCCATTTTTTATGTGATATGGATTGGGTGGAAAATTTCTGACCAACATTTGGCGTATGCTATCGGTATTAAATTTTTGCTCCAGAACAGCGCTTAGGGAAAAATCTGCTCTTTAATAATAGTAATGCTTAATAATAGTTTTCAGTGATAATTTCCTGTGATTAAATATGCCTTTGCTTGATACAAAATGGTGTATGTCATGCAACAAGTTCATCAACCCTCTAATCTCACCTCCTGGCATAGCTACCACGGCCAAACACGAAGGCAGTAAAACCTCTCCAGCCCAACACACTATTCCCTGTCTCCACACCAAAAGGTTTCATCAGCTCCTCTGGGCATGGCATCACCCTGAGAGCTCACAGTCACTTGTCACCCTCATCACCTCCCCAGGCAGAGTCCTCCAGCATCTAAGTGAGAACCGTTTTGGCGAGAGACCTTAGTAGGATGTGATCAGCTCCTAGCACTGGTTGGTGTCCCACAGGTGAGGGCACAAAACCCCTGCCAGGGCCTCGTTATCTGTGTGGGTGCATCAATACTCCATTAGCACCCATGAGGTCATCAGTAGGGCTGTGCCAATCCCAATTGAAGGATTTACTGGCAGCTGAGATCCTTCGGGGAGCCCTCTCCACCTCCCAGGCCCGTACAGGGGAGTGTGCCCCATGTCCCCAAGCTTTGCTTTGCCCTGTGCCCTGCCAGAGCCCTGCTGACCTGGAAGCATCAGCCACCTCCTGCAATGTCTCTCCTTGTGGGTGGTGGTGGTGGCCAAGGTGGAGGGGAGTAAAAGGGCACCCCAGTCCCGGCACCCCTCTGGGCACCACACCGGGGGGGTCCCCGATATCCCTGTTGGGCTTTGCCCTGCATGACCATGTCCACACCAAGGGCTTGGTTACCCCTTCATTTGCAAGACTGATTCCTCAGACTAAGATCAGTCACAGCTTCTTCAATAGCTTCAACCTCTATGTGCATTTAGAGGCGAAAACATTCCTCTCAGAGGTAGCATGCTAATGCAGCGTCCAGGAATCCCTGCATGATCGCTTCCTAGTTAGTCTCATCTGCCTGAGTGAACTGAAAACTGTTAAACACATTGAGTGTGTCAGACCAGATATTATCAGAAATAAGACTACCTTTTGCTGGCACCCACGGCTTGCAGACACACAGCAAAGAGTTATTTAAATATTTTCCAGCTGTCTCCCATGTTTCCAGAGAGACTCAGCTCTGACAGGTCTTTTAACCCTTCCCTTCCATTAGGTGATGTTACTTTGGTTTGCTCTCTCCTCTCCTGGGCTTCAGGAGTCACACTGGCCTTGCCCAGCTCCCCGCGATCCAAGCACCCCTGTGGGCTCCTCTCCACCAGCATCAGTGATGTCTCCCACCACCCTCCACCTTGCTTGCGTGCCTAGTGGCCACCCCGGCTGGAGATGGTGCTGGCAGCCCCGGACATCTGCACGCAGCCCCCTCCCCTCCAGTTTTGAATACCCCAAACTTAAGTCTGTGCTTCACATTTCAATTACAAACCCAAAAGCCTCTCGGCCGCCAGCCCGCGGCTGCATTGTCCCTCCCCAGCCCGGCTTGGCACTCTCCCCACCGCCTCCTCCTTGGAGCAGGGCTGTGTGGCTGCCTTCCCAGAGCACATACTGAATACGCTGTTTCACGAGCTTGCCTTGGAGCAGGAGCAGGAATCAAGAGTAAAACCCCAGTTTGCATGGCCAGCGTGTTTGAGAAGGGCCATCTGGCCGGGCTCATGGTCCAAGCTGAATTTGCTGGATGGTTTTGAAGGTCACTGAGCAGAGACTGAACATGCTTCCATATTTTCACATATAAATACCTGCATTTCCAAGGGAGAGAGCAGGAGCACATGCCTGTAAGAAGGGTCTGGGGGCTATGTGCGCCCTGCCTGTCAAAAGGGGAGGTGGGCAGGATGCTGGAACAAAGAATCAGGGCTGTAGGACCGTGGGCACACACACACACATACATGCACACACATGTGCATACAGACACTTGCTGACACACCCATGTGTGCAGACATGCATGCCACATGCATACGTCCATACATGCACTCATACACATGTGCCCACACTCATGTACATGTACATGCACACAAACACACACATGCGCATGCACCATGCAAACACACATGCACCAGCTCAGAGGCCCTGGTTATTCCAGCTGGGACAGGCTCCATCCCTGAGCCAGGTTGCTCCGGCTGCCCTGGGCTTTTGTGTGCCCCCTTTTGAAGCAGAGCCCTTGTGTCCAGAGAGCCCCTCGTGTCTCCACAGCAGTCAGGAGGAGGACAGGAATGACCCAAGATCCCCCAGACCCTAGAAAACCCCTTGCTCCAGGTCTTCCATAGCAACCCAGCCTTGTTCCACACTGCACAGACCTGGATCCAGCACCCAGCACCCAGCTGCAGTGCTGAGGCCATTCTCCCAGCCCTGCTGACCACTTCACGGGAACAGCCAGCCCTGTGCCATTCTTACAGGACCAAATCTCTCTGCTGCTTTCCTGGACAGCCCCATAGAAGAGCTCTGGGCTCCCGCTGCCCCTCAGTGCTGTCCTCGTGCCCGCACCATGCCAGCCACGCAGCCCAGCCATCTGCCTTTGCCCCTCAGAGAGCAAATGCTCTGGGCAGGCAGCTCGGTCATCAGCCAGGAATGAAGCATCCTTTGTGTGCATGAGGCAGGGAGCCAGTGACTGGGCGGGGGGGNTGTGGGGCTGAGCATGGGTCAGCATCCAGCCTGCTCAGACCATTTCTCAGTACGGGCAACTGACACTTTGCTGGGCTTTCCTGCCAGTGCCACACTGCAAGAGGGAGGTTACCTCCACTGAAGGCACAAACGTGGCTCTTACAGTGACCATGGGAGTCTTGCCCCATCACAGCACCAGACCCAGGTGGGTCCTGCATCCCCGAGGTCACAGGGAGCTGAGAGCATCGCTGTACCAGCACTGAACTGATCTTGGGAAGCCAGATGGGAGATTTGCCAAGGCTCCGCACTCCTGGCTCTCTGCACTGGGCTTATGTCCATGCCCCCTCCCACACACACCCCCAGCCAGTGCTGAGGATCCTGCCTCTCTGCTTCGGGTGCAGGGAGAGCGGGGAGGTCCCAGCAAGACAGGGCACGGAGGGGAGAGCCCGTCCAGAGGCAAAGATGCAGCTGGTGATGCCGCAGCCCCGAGCAAGCCTGCGGAGGAGACAGGGCTGAGCTGGGGAGGCACAGGAGGGCCAGATGCTGGAGGGCTGGGTGTCTCCCAGTGCCTCAGGACCATCAGCCGTGCCTGGGTGAGGTGGAGGGCTGCACTCCACAGTGGGAACATGCACACCCTGGTCCCCTCCTTGGGCAGCCCTGTGGCTCTTCCCCTGGCTGCCTGGTGGATGTCCACAAAGTGGGGTTGTCTCCAGGGCTGCCTCCAGCTCACCAAGCTGAGTCCTGCACCCCGAGCCTGGGCACCCCAGTCTCATCCCAGTGCATCTACAACCCATGCCCGGTCCCTGCCAGGCCTTTTCCCAGGGCTGCGCTCTCCCCTTTTGCCGAGCCGCTGCTTCTCCTTTTCCCAGTCAGATGGGCAGCCTGTTCTTGCTTTGGGAGTTTCTCACCCATAGCCCCCAGTGCCACGAAACCCAGCCAGAGCTTTAGTGGGCAGAAGTGGTGCTGAGAGGCATTTCCCACCTCCAAACCATGCATCTGGACTTGAGGCTCATGCCGGGGAACATCCCTCAGCTGCCAAAGCCCCAACCAGGGTCAGGCACCCCTGTCCTGCTGGGAGCCCATCGAAGCCCTTTCCCACGGGAGCACAGCTGCCAGCCAGGCGGTACCTGCACCGCGTGGGAGGAAGGTGAGATGCCGAGTGCCAGCGCAGGCATTGCCAGCCCGGCTGGAGCACAGGGAGCAACACCGAGCAGAAAACAGCCAGTGCGAGGCGGGGAGGAGGGTGCGGCAGAGCGGGTCAGCGCAGGACCCGCTCCCTGCTCTGCCGTGCCAGAGACTTGCCGGGAAGCCTTAGGCGGGTGCTCGCATCTCTGCGAGCCTCACCCCGCAGGGCCATGCTGGGCCGGCAATGCTCCCTCCCACTCCAGCCTCCCGGCTCAGCCCCACTTGCAGAGGCACCGGCGGAGAGGCCCCGTTGGCTGCAAACCCCACAGTGCTGGGCAAGGGACTCGGAGCAGCCCCGGGGCAGGGAGGCCAAATAATATGCCTCCGTCCTGTGGAAAATTACAGATGCCTTTTTTTTTAAAGGGTTAGGTGTTGGGTTTGTTCCCCCCTCCCCATTTGTGCAGGTATTTGTCAGAGGATACTTTTAAATGAGCACAGCACTCGGACCGAAGTTAACCAGCGCGGCATCCGAACGGCCTGTGCTCCAGCATTCCTGTGGCTCAGGCCAGCGGGGACCTGCTGACCCGGCAGGAGAGGTCAGCCGAGAGAGGACATGCAGTTCCCTGCCTCTGCCCGCGGGAGAAAGAAAGGGCAAGCTTTCCAAGAGCGTCGGAGGAGAGCTCAGCTCCCGGGACGCCCCAAAGCAAGGCGCGTCTCCTGCTGTAGTTGCTCAGCCACGCACAAGGCACCCGTCCCAAGACATCCCGAAAGGCGAACCCGTTCAGCAGCAAGCCTGGCCCCCCCCGCCCTGGCTGACACGTGGCCCGAAACCCGGGACCGTGCTCACCCGCCAGTTCCTCTCCAGCAGCTTTGCAAATAAACAGCACGGCCTTAGCCCTCGAGTCCTGGCGCGGGAGGGCCCACTCTGCACAGAGCCGCCCGATGGATGCGGTCACCTGCTCCATGATTGCCTTGGGGACAACCGGGTCAATTTGTGCCGCTTGCTTTTTTGCTTCCAGCCTGCAGTAACGCAGACATTCTGCCTCCCCCAGACCCTTATTTTCCTGCCTGTCTCAGTTTCCCCTAACCCCAGTGTAGCTTGCAAGGGCTGAGCTGTGCAAGGTGCGGTGCAGGAGACGGGCACTGCTGCAGCACAAAGGGGTAACAGGCAAGCTCCTGGACAAGGGCAGGAAGGGACTTCTGAGACCACATCCTCAGACCACGTACACAGCACACGTGCACCAGCACTTGCTAACTCTGACCCATGCGATCCCCATGCGAAACCTGGCATGCCCTTGGCAACCTGGCACATGGAGATGTACCGCAGTAGCAACCTGGACGAGGTGCAGTGTCGGTGGGTCGAGCACCTCATAGCAGAGTGAAGGGTCAGGATGGCCCAGGCTTCCTGACCCAACCTTTGGGAAGCGCCGCCTCCAGCCAGCCTCAGATGGGAGTCTTTCAGGTTGGATTTGAGCCCATGTTCTGCTCTCCACCCGTCCTGCTCCCACGCAGAGGGCCAGTGGCCAGCTACTTCTGGGGTTATGGGCCATAGCCAAGGACCAGGAAAAGTGGGCGACATGGCCACCATGTGCTGCTCAGTCTGGGGCTCTTAGCTGGGGGTGCAACCATGGGGAAACCCTTCCTGGCAGTGGTGGTGAAGTAACTACCCTGATTAGGTGGTCATGATGTGCCTAGCACAGGCCTAGGTGAACCAGGACATTTGCCATCAGACTAGCACCACAGAAGATGTCTTCTTCCACTTGCCATGGGCATTTGAGAGAGGAGGTAAATTAGGATCCAGGAGCCCATTTCTCCCCCAGCCAACTGCGGACATCTCCCTGGGGTCTGGTGCTTTGGAGATGTGTTGTGGGTTAGAGGAGCTCAGCTACTTCTCCTGGGTGCTGAGTGAATTTAGAGGGTGTCATTTGGTGCCTGTTTTTCCCCAAACAGCAGTGGAAACCCAGAAATCCTCAATGGCTGGGCTTTACACGCTATGTTCCTGGGGCTTTGCCTCTCCCCAAGGCTCAGTGCAAAGGCTGCATTTCCCTAAAAATGCTCCTCTTGCCCATCAGGGGCTCGGCTGGCTTTGGCAATGAGTAGGGAGTCTGTGTCAAAGTCTGTTCTTGTCAGCAAATCTAGATGAATTATCTAATCTTCTGCAGGCCTACAACAAAATGTATGTCTCGAGCCTCCGATGCACTGCAGACGTGCCAATAGCTCTGCAATTAGCTGCTTAAAAGCTGGACAATCTACAGAACTCTTTAAGCACCAGCAAGTATGAAATGAAGTGTTTCAGTGCCAGGTAATCTGCATTTAAATACTGCATGCACCACTATCCAGAGATGAAAAGGTAGGAACTGGACTGCTGTAGACAAACTGGTTAAGCAACGTGTATGTGATGGAAAGCTGGCAGTGAAGGTACACACCAAAACTCTTGCCCCAGCGCTGAGCACCCACCTCAGCCTTTCCTGCAACCCCCTGCCCTCTCCAGCATCCTCCTCAGAGCCATGGTCCAGCAGCACTCAAGCCCCTGCTCAGCAGAAGTTCTTGCCCTGGACCAAGTGGGGCAACATCCCCGCTCCTCCCCTTGGCAGCATATGTGCTGAACCACTCCTCCACCTCACGTACCTCCGCCCTGACACCCATGTGATCCCTTATTTGTGACAGAAGGTGTCAGGATAGAAATCCACAGGAAAATGTTCGTGAGCAGGGTTGATGTGAACTATGTCCTCACTCAGGGGATACAGCCATGAGCTCAGGCATGGGCAGCTCCCAGTTGGTGGCACAACCCAAGAGGTCAGCCAGTCCATCAATGGAGAACTGACATCTTCCTCTTAGAAAAGACACAGGCAAAACCCACCCATTTCCCTGTTTAACAGAACGTTATCTGACAGTGCCAATGCAACCTTATGTATGCTTAGCTAACACAACTAAGGAGGAACTCTATACCATGCAAACACTATCCCCTTCCCCTTGTAAGCCATATCACATCGATGTGATGCCCAAACAGAGCAGGACCTGCCCTGCTCCCAGGAGATCCCAGCACATGGCAACAGACAGCTGACAGGTCCAAAGAGAAATGAGGAGCACTGGAAGCAAGGGGTCTTCCAGACCAGCTGCTGCATCATGCTGAGGGTTACAGGCAGCACAGAGACAGCAAGGGGTCCAAAGAAGGGCGATGGGAAGGCTCAGCAGGTAGTTACAGGCCTTCAGCAAGTGTGGAGGACACCAGGGAGGAAGACGCCAATGGGTTGTATCTGCTGAAGGTGACGTGTAAACCCCTAGACAGGGATAATAGTAGCGCACTGTATTTCATCCTGCAGACATGGAGAGAGCTCTGCACAGACAATCCCCACACCCACCATCTGCAGCACAGCTCCCATCAGCCTCCCAGGTGTTTCCCCACACATTAAGCAGTTACAGGACCCCCAGTTTGTACTGGTTTAGGAGGACACTATTCCCATAAGAAAGATGGATATGGTGCATTGGGGTGGGAGTTAAGCACTTCTTTCTGAAAAAAATCTCAACATTAGCTAAAAATTTACATCAAAGGCTATTCATTGACACTCTGGACAGTCCCTTCACAGCTGGTGCAAGCACAGCTGTCTGACTACCTGAGGAATTACGTAGCAAACACTGCTCAAAGCATATTTATTTGGAGTTTGAGTCCACGGCCATCACAGTGGAAAGGTCCCTTTGGTGCAGCAATGTGTACATCCACATGGGCAGATGCCTCCAGGGAGGCACAAAAGGGCCAAGAAGCTCTTCAAATGCTTTCAACAGTGTCCCTCCAGTAAACGCCATCCACCTCATGTGCAGGACACTCTGCTTGTTCGTGCAGAGACATGTTGGCCCTGTGCCCGGGGAGGGAGGTGCTGCACTTTCTCTCTTCCACAGAGCGGCTGCAGCCAAGTTGATTTCCCCACACTGAGCATCTCCACCCTGGCTGGTGTCATCTCCTCCCAATTCCCTGAGGATCCTTTTGGGAGGAGATGGCAGGTGCTGTGGTTTTGGTGCTGTCCCAGGTGGGGCAAATCATCTCCCTGGACTGTCACCTCCTTTGGAAATGATGTTGACATCTATGGTTGTTGGTCTGTCCATCCAGCCTCAAGGATGGTTTAGCAGGCATGGTTGGTGGTTGGACTTGATGATCTTAAAGGTCTTTTCCAACCTAAATGATTCTATGATTCTATGGTTCTTTTAGCCCTCTCCTACCAGGGTTTTCACCGGTTGTCCTCTGGATCTCCCATGAAGCCCTCTGTGGTCACACACCTCTGTCGTGATGGGAGAAGACATACCTGGAGATGCAGACCACACAGTTGGAGTGCTTACAAAGGAGCTGAGGCGTTTGGACCTCCCTCTACTCAACACTGATTAGACTGTAGCTAGATACCTCATCTGGTTCTGGGTCTACCAATGAGCATCAGTAAAGCAGTGTGAGTTCAGAGGAGACCACCAAGATGGTGCAGGGGCTGGAGCTTGTGCCGTTGTGAGGAAAGGCTGAGGGAACAAGGTTTGTTTGGCCTGTGGATGGGAAAGCTTCAAGGGGGGATCTCAAGGCCATCTACAAGGCAGTCATTGAGAAGGCAGACCCAGGCTCTTCACAATTGTCAACAGTAGGAGGACAAAAGACAGCAGACATGAA
Source organism: Pandion haliaetus (assembly GCA_013401275.1). Classification (NCBI taxonomy): domain Eukaryota; kingdom Metazoa; phylum Chordata; class Aves; order Accipitriformes; family Pandionidae; genus Pandion; species Pandion haliaetus. The sequence goes on from VYZV01045371.1 coordinate 13,271, forward strand.
TTCAAACAAGTTTGGACTGGATATAAGGGAAAATTTTTTCACCATGGGGAAAGTCAAACATCATAGCACGTTGCCCAGAGAGGCTGTGCCGTCTCTGTTCTTGGAGGCCTTCAAGACCTGACTGGTCTTGAAGAAAACTCCCTGAGCAACTTGGTCTGACTCTGCTTGGAGCAGAAGATTGAACAACAGACCTCCAGAGTCCCCTCCATCCTGAATTTTCCTATCATACTGTGTTGCTGTAGGTGGTAGGGTTTTCTTTTTCTGTACAGCTTTTCCCTTATTACATCTTCTGTCTGGATTCCTTAAAAAGCCATTTTGCTGTTGAAGGAATGTCTTGGGAATGGCTTTCTGCCTTCACTTCAGGAGCATTCAAGAATGTTTCCATTTTCTGGTGGCTTTGGGGATTTTTCACACCCGTGATTGATAGTGTGCCACATACAGCAAACCCTACATGAGCACTTAAGTTGCAAAGCAAAGCAACTCCAATCCACAGAAATGCCACAAGTGAGATAGTCCACGAAACCGTAACTGTGCCTTCTTATACATATTCAGGCTGCAGGGTATTTAATTACAAGATCCCAGATTATTAGCATGCGCTCCTGCCTTGTTCAGTGAAGGAGGAATGATGCGTCTTGAATGACAAAGCTGCACAATAATTTCTTTTCCTTAGTGCTCCTTCAGTGAATCACAGGCTCATTCATGTCCAAAGAAGGGGCCTGTGTTACTCCTGGTGTGAGCAAGACAGGAATAATCAGCAATGCATTTACAAGGGAAACTGTCAAATGTAGCAGAGTTATTTCTGCCTTCCTCCATCCAAACATCTCTGATCATCTCACCTTTACTCCACCCACCCATCTCCCTCTAGAAAATTATTCTTTAATCCCAGGGGTAGGTCCTGGGAAGCTCCTTTGGGAGCATTTATAGAGGGGCAGGGCTGCAGGGTAGTCCCACGCAGAGGGTCTGGCTGTGTGGGTAGAAGGCATGCAGCCCCCCAGGCAGCCTGCACCAGGACATCACTGGAGAGGATGGAAGTCGTCGGCGCCTGTGCAACCTGGCACTGGCATCTCGTTCAAGGTGCCACCCCTTGGGCAGAGCCTGGGCTCTGGGCTTGCAGGAGAGCATCCCCCGGGGTGAGGTGCAGCCGGGGGCCTGAGCCAGACCCTGCTGCTTCCTCTGCGAGCAGAGCAGTGCCTACCCTGGGCTGGGATTTCCAGCACAGTCCCACTCCTTCTCTGGAGGCCAGGCTGGAGCCAGCAGCTGTGCCAGCTCTCTGCAGCTGCGTGGACACCCCACTCGCCGTGCGAGCATGCGTGAGAGCGTGGGACCCGCATCTTGCCTGCTTGGCGCTCAGCCTGGGAGGCCAGCTCAGGGCAGGAGCCAGCTGTCTGCTCTGAGCGAGGAGCAGGCGGGGAGCTGGCCTCACTCCGCTCAGCGGAGAGCAATTCAAAAATTGCTGGAAGGCTTCCACTGAAGGAGAAAAAAAGGTGTCAGAGAAAACTTGTTTAGCCAAGCGGGCTTCCCTGGCAGAGGGACTGGGGCTGGGCAGCTCCCCATTCTGCCATGGTCCTTACCCCATGCCGGGTGGGCAGGCACAGGCAGGGAGCAGGGCAGAGCTGGCAGCAGGCAGAGCCATGGGATCAGCGTTGGAGGCTGTGCAGCTCCCTGCAGGGGAATGAGGAATGGGGGACCCACAGGCCAGCTTGGCTCTGCCACAAGTTGCAAGTGTTTTCTAGAGCTCAGCATCCTCCAAGCAGCAAAGGTGGAGGAAGAGAAAGGCCCTTCCAAAGTGCTTCTCCCCCTCCTGCCCACACACTGCCTGTCCTGCCTGCACTATCCCTTATGGAGCCACCCATCCTGGTCCTGCCCACCTGCCTTACTCAGTCGAGGGTTCCCAGCGCCGCTGTGAACCACAGGGCTCTCTGCTGACCTGGCTGGGCCCCCAAAACCACACACCACCCTCCTGATGCCTGGTCAGTGCCTGGTCAGAGGACATGTTATTCCCTGGGGACAAGGTTCTGCACCCAGGGGTGACCCTCCATGGGGGCAGACACAAGGATGGTCCGAGGTCCCTCTCCATGCTGCTCCATATGGCTCAGAGCCAGCCCAGCTCTTTAGGCTGCTCAGGCCTGGATTGAAATCCTTCCCTCATTTGTCAGTGCGTTGCTACTGACAGCAGCTGGGGTGTTTCCTTCCATGCAGGACCACCGGGATTTTTCTTTGCAGGTGGGGGTCTCCTACCTGTTTCCATGGCCTCTCATGCTGGACACCATGTCCCAGTGATGCTCCCGCACAAGGTGCTTAGGTGCCTTCTGAGATCTGGAAAAGCACCGGTGCTTTTGTAGCTCAATACATCCCTCCTACCCTGGGTTTTGTTCTGATAACTTCAGGCCATGCTTCATCCTCCTTCTGAAATTTGCAGGTGTTACACCAGGGAGGGCCTCCTCGCTAAAAAACGCTGCCAGCTTTGCTGGTAAAAGCACCAGCTGCTCCGCTAGACCCCTCACCTCCCTGCACCCCCTGCTCCAAGGAAGTCTCCTGCTTTTCTCCGTGACCCCCAACGGCATGCAATGCTGTCAGCGAGGAGAACTTTCCTGCAGACACAGAAACTTATAGCATCTCCTGCCTGCACCAGCCTGGCTGGCACCCCCACCCCAGGGCAGTGGTCCAAGCAGCCCAGGAGGACGGGCAGACCCCAAATCAGCTGATCAGATGGGCTTGGTTGCAAGCAGCCAAGAGGCCATGTAAATACATGTCATATTTGGGGGACAGGGTTCCCATCAGTGAATATCTGGCTGGCTGGCTGTGCATGTTTTGTAGGCAGGGGAATGCTCAGCTGCTAATCCACGTAATCCTGCTTTAGGCTGGATTCATTTTAAAAAATAAATAAGTGGCTGAGAGCAGTTTTTGGTCCATCTGACTCAAGTACTGGGCTCTGATGGGGTGAGGCAGAACCACAGGAGCCTTATTTACATTGATTTTCACTGAATGAGCTGCTTGGATCAAAGAATTAAAGGACTACAAGGCAAGAGCAACCTGCAAATCAGGCAAGGGCATCCCAGTCGGCACACAGGATGTAAAGATCTGATTAGCCACTTGCCTGTACTTTAACCCCTGTTTAGTGCACCATTTTCATATTCAAATCCAGTGCCCAGACAAGCATACAGATGAAACAGGCTGCTGTGCCTAATTTTTGAAATTTTGGTCAAAGAGCAGAGCGACATTGGAATAAAACACCCAAACCATATCCTAGCTCAGGACAGAGAGCAGAAGGAAGACCCTCCATCAGGTTATTTTCCCCATGGTTACGGTGGTGCAGCCCTGGGGGCTCAGCAAACCTGCTTGGTGCTGGATGGACAGCAAGATCCTCACAAGCATGCAGAGAGCAGCCACCAGGCAGGTGCCAGGGAAAGTTTTTCTCACCCCTGCAGCTGGAAAGCATTGAACAGGCACTGCAGTGACCTGGGCAGCAGCCTGCAGAGGTGTCTGCTCCGCTCAGCTGGGGCAGCACCTGCTTTTGTACCGCCATAGACCACGGTCTGGCTGGTGACACAGCTTTGGTCAACCTCTCCCTCAGCCCAGGAAGACCTTGTGAAGGGCAGCACCTGGTCTAGCTGATCTATATTGCATTAAAGAAAATAATGCATCATCTCCAAAGCAGCTTTTGCTTTGCTCCTCAGAGAGGGGCAGCCGTGGCCTTCAGTGGTGTCCCAGGAGAAGCCAGGGCCTGAAGGGAGTTGCACCCAAGTCAGGCACCTTCAGTTAAGAGCCAAGTTTCTGTGATGATCTCAGGGCCAGATTCACAACTGCAGCTGCTCTTAGCCAACAGAGACACACACCCCAGCCTGCTGAAACTGGCAGGAGGCAGAAGCCAAAAAGCCCTTTGCAAAAATTCACCAGTGCTGTTGCAGCCAGAGACAATCTGGCTGCTCTGCCTCGTGTCTCCAGGTTCCGTGGTATGGTGCCGGTGCCTGCGTCCACCCATCCCCAGTGTGGGAAATGCCTGACCCAGATTCAGGGCTCATTAGCAAGTCAAGTTCCTCATGAAAAGCAGGTTCTTGATGCTGCATCTGACCATGAGTAACTCCACATGGTTGCACAACACCTACTTGTGCCATCTCGCTTCCCTTTCCATCCTGATGAAATCTGAAGCCTGGGCATCACCGTCGGTTGGTGCCGGCAGGTCCCTATGGCACGTGGGTAATGCCATACTCCAGACACCTGCAGGACTGGGGCCACTAGGTTTCCCAGGCCAGGAAAACCTGTATCCCAGGTGAAATGTCTTTAGCTTGTAAAGAAACAGGACCTGACTCTAAATACTTTTAGACCCCAGCTGGAAACAAAATTGCCAGAACATGCTTGGTCTAGCAGGCTAACTTCTCACCGAAGTCCACAGATGAGCCTCAGAGCTGTTTTGCTGCAGGCTGATCCCTGGGCTGGTGCCATCCTGCACCACACGGGTATGGGAGGTAGGAGACACTGGAGAAGGGCAAGGCAGCATTGAGATGTACACTGGTGTCTGGCACATGGAAAAAGGCGTGGGGGGGTGAAGGAGGATGGAGAACCTGCCCTGTTGGGAGTTTTCCCTGAATCCTGGCCAAATAAAATCCCACAGGAATTAGCCATATCCGTGCCAGAGGTGAGAACATCCGTCCTTGCTTTGGATGGCTCTGGCCATCGTGCAAAGTGAAGTCCCGGCCAGAGCAAGCTGTTCTGAGTTTGATGGGCAGTAGACAACACCCAGGTCAGGCTGGCAGGACAGGCAGCAGGGAGAGGCAGCCCCAAAGACATGCTAATGGACACAGCGTGGTGTTTGCTCCCCTCTTCCCTGCCAGTGTGCAGGGACATCTGCAAGCCCCAGGTTGTCAGTCTGATGTCTCCTGTTTGTTAGGCTGGCACAGACTGCCAAGTCTATGTCCCCTCATTAACAAAGCATTCACTATATTGCCACCAGGTTCAACAATTTACATCAATTACCGCCGGCAAGTCTAATGACCACAGGAAACCTGTGCACTGAGGGAACAACGTGCAGGCAGGCACCACACTTACAGCCTTCAGTGCATCAACCAGGGTGACTGCCACATGTTGATATTGGGCTCTGAGTGCCCCAAGCATGGTCGTGCCCCTTGGAGCATCCTGCATATCTCTTTGGACTCCTGTGTTCTAGGTCTTCTGAAGGCAATGGAAGATACTGTACATGCTCACAGGGCTCTGGGTCACCTCTGAATGTAAAAGGGACAACCAGGGTGAAGGTCCAGTGTCACACAGGGAGGCATGGAGTGCAATATGCCCTGTGCTTGGACACAATGGGTGAAGGCAGGGTGTGGGAACTACCATGACCATCCCTCTGAGGCCACCCCAGTCCTTGCCAAACAGGGGTAAGTGAGGAAAGATTGCGAGACACTCAAGGAAAATTATTTTTGTTGGTCCATCTTATAGACGAAGCTTGACAGAAGTGTGTTGCTTAGGGTCTTGCAGGAGGTCAGTGGCCAAGCACATCTTCCTTCACTTTGTCCTTGCTGGACTTAAGCCTCATCATCACTGGTGGGATCAGACCCTGCACCCATGGGAGCACTGAGCAATAATCCCGTCTCATGCAGAACCACCTCACCACACAAGCATGGGTGTCCTAAACCAACGGGCCTCAGCAGGCACTTCCCCATAACTAGCCTGTGCCCTGGAAAATAGACATCGTCTGACATGGAAGTGCAGGAGCACATTCTCAGAGCAGTTCTCACTTCAGGAGACCCCAAAAGGCTGCAGGAGCCTGTTCTTCCCCACTCAACACCAGGACCGGAGGAAGGCGATCCCCCTCACATCACATGCCACCCAGCAGACAGGACACCTTGCAAGAGAAATCTATTTTCTTGCACAGCAGCACCTGTCGACTGCAAACCTTTCACTGCCTGGTGATTTAACTTCCCTTCTGCTTTGAATTAGGGAATAAAAAGCAAAAGTTTTAATGTAATGGAAGTCAGTGCATTGGCCTTGCAAGTTGTTAAAATTTAAAAAGGCAACAATAAATCTGCTGAGCTGAGAAGACCTCTCAAAAAAGGGATAGATTTGATTTCTCTTTATTATCTTCCAGGTAATTTTCAAGGCTCACTGGTATTTTATTTCTTGTTAATTGTTCTCCCTTCTGAATTAAGAGCTCTGTCACCTCCCAGACCCTGAGCCAGGTATGAACGACTGGCAGGGCAATAGCAGCAAGGTGAGAGTTAATACCATACCTGCCTTCCTCAGGGGAGGCTTACCCTGGTGCCTGGTCAGATGCTTTTCCTTACCTTCTTCTTTTCCCCAGATCAAATTGAAATGTTCAAGGTCATGTGTCCTTAAGAAGGGAGATCCACATTTCACAGAAATACAGGTTTTCAAGCCGTTATCAGTGACTGGTCTGAACCCTGACCTTTCCTGCTGCTGCAGAGCAGTGGAGGACTGCACAGCTCACCTGTTCCACTCTTTGAGGGTTCATGGAGCTGACCACGCCTGGGAAGACCTGACCACCTCAAACCCTGCAGGTCACAAGTCTTCCTGCTGCCTGAGCCAAGAAGGGCTCAGCCTCGATGAAACCTAGAAAGCAGCAAGGAGGATGGGTGCCCTGCTGTGGATGAGGGTATGCTAGCAGGACGGTGCTGTCCTGTCTCAAACCTCCTCACCCCACGCCTTCCTCTTCCAGTCCTGCACGTGGTGGTTCCCGATAAGCCATGGAAGGGGACAGCTGGTGGGAAGAGATTCAGGCTCTGTTTGGGATCTCACCCAAAGCTTCTGAGCAGCAGGAGGTAGCAAAGCAAGCTGGGAAGAGAAAAGCGATGCTGAAGGCTGTGGTCATATCCTTCTCCTCCTAGGAATATGCAGCACAGTTATTTACTGCTCCCTGAGACCTGACAGCAGAAGCTGGACCATAATGTTCAGCAGCAAGCTGGCAAAGAGTACAGACCACCAGACCCCAGAGAGCAGGTCCAGGACTGGTCAACTCAACCCTGGAAAAAACAGAGACCTCCAATGCAGACTAGGCTACAAAGGAGGGTGCAGCTTTGGAGGGGTGATGGGGAGGGGCAAAGTGCCTGGGGAGGAGCATGTGTGGGGACTCACCACTTTTTTTAGGACCAGGGAGACAGTTAAAAGTTCACCAGAGATTGAAAACCAGGTGACTTCAGAGTCTGCATCAGTCTGGGGCCAAAACTTGGAGTTTTCTCAAAGAAACTGGCCTAAAAATCACAAGGAACAATGCCATGTGTGTGTGATTGCTCATATGGCCTCATGTGGATCAGGAGCTCTGGACTTTAATGTGTCTTATTCCAATTGCCTGGATGAAGAAGTGGTTGCTCACACTGCTGCCCAAAACCAGCAGCTCCCGTTGGAGTGCATTGAGGTAAAGCCTTTACCTTCCTGGAGTCGCCCATGTGAAACCCTGACAAGCAGTTAAATAACACCACGAAGAATTAATCACAACCCCAGGGATTTACAAGTGCTAAACTCACCGCAAGCACCAGCAGAAGCTGCCAGCAGCCCTGGGTTTTCAATCCCAGGGAGCCCCAAGCACCAGCACAGCACAAGAGGGTGTTGTTATTGGAGATGGCATGATTAGGCAGGAGCAAGCGTCTTCAAGCACATGGCCCTTTTCCATCCCCAAATTCCCCTATAAAAACACCCTCCATGCAGGAATCACCCAGGGAGCAGGGTGAGGTTTGCACACACTGTGGGAGGAGAAGAGCTGAGCACTCCAGGGCTGCAGGGCAGAGCCCTGCTCGTGTGTGCAGGCTGGGGAAGCGGCAGATCTCCTGCAGAGGAGGGAGGGCTCTGTATGAGCTTCTTCAGAGGATGCTGCCCCATCACCTGCATCTCTGGGCATTTGTCTCTGCAGGGTCCAGGCTGCTGCAGACAAAAGCCTCCCCTGTCAAGGACCCGATCAGCAAGGCCAAGGCCAGAATCAGGATGGAGAGGAAAAGGTGCCACTTGACTGGCATGTGGCTGTGGGTTGTGGCCTCCCCATTGGGCTGAAGAGGGGTCTGGGCTAGAGAAAGAGGAAGGCAAGGCAAGAGGGAACAGGAGGTAAATCAGAGCTGGGGGTGGGAGGCATCATGGTAGTAGACCTTCAGCAGTGGACCCCATCCCCTGGCCCAGCTGGCTGCCCTGCCTGGGAGCAACCTGATGAGCCAGCCTGTCTCTGTCCTCCTCCAGCTGCTGATGCTGAGCAGCTGGGAAGCACTTTTGGGGGATGTCCTTGAGGAATGACGAACCAGTGCATGGTGTAAGGCAGTCTAGAAACAAGTCTGGGATGCCCCAGTTGATGGAAGGCAGAGTTTGGGGTGAGGAGGGGGGTGGGAAAGGCAGAGGGACAGACAAACATGCAAGAGAGAGAGCAGGGTGGCAAGGGAGACAGAGCAGAGCCGAGGTCTTGGTGGAGGAGGCAGGTTTGTGGTGCACCTTGAGGCTCACAACTGCTCTCTCAGCACTTGCCCTGTGCCCATGAGCAAAACAGGGCTGCCCCAGCTCTGGACACTCTTCAGAGAAACAAAACCCACAGCAACCGTATATGCAAGCCCCCTCAGCACATCCCAGCTGGCTGCACAGCACCACCCCTTGCAGCCAGCTCAGCCAGCACCCCCAGTTCTTTCCTGGTGTATTGGCTTTGCATGGCAAGGTTTTAGTAGCGGGGGGGCTACAGGGGTGGCTTTTGTGAGAAGCTGCTAGAAGCTTCCCCTATGTCCGACAGAGCCAATGCCAGCCGGGTCCAAGACGGACCCACCACTGGCCAAGGCTGGACCCATCAGCAATGGTTCTAGCACCTCTAGGATAACATATTTTAAGAAGGGGAAAAAAACACCTGCACAACAGTAATTGCAGCCAGAGAGAGGAGTGAGAACATGTGAGAGAAAAAACCCTGCAGACACCAAGGAGGAGGGGGAGGAGGTGCTCCAGGTGCCAGAGAAGAGATGACCCTGCAGCCCATGGGGAAGACCATGGTGAGGCAGGCTGCCCCCCTGCAGCCCAGGGAGGTCCACAGTGGAGCAGCTATCCACCTGCAGCCCGGGCAGGACTCCACGCCAGAGCAGGGGGTGTGTGACCTGAAGGAGGCTGTGACTCTGTGGGAAGCCCATGCTGGAGTAGGCTCCAGGCAGAACCTGCGGACCCGTGGAGAATGGAGCCCACAGAGCAGGTTTTCTGGCAGGACTTGTGACCCCACGGGGGACCCATGCTGGAGCAGTCTGTGCCTGAAGAACTGCAGCCCGTGGGAAGGACTCATGTTGGAGAAGTTCATGGAGGACTGTCTCCTGTGGGAGGGACCCCACGGTGGATCAGGGGAAGAGGGTGAGCAGGAAGGAGCAGTAGAGGCAGCGTGTGATGAAATTACTGCAATCCCCATTCCCTGTCCCCCTGTGCCACTGGAGGGGAGGAGGTGGAGAAAATCAGGAGTGAAATTGAGTCTGGGAAGAAGGGAGGGATGGAGGAAGGTGTTTTAAGATTTGGTTTTATTTCCCATTACCCTACTCTGGTTTGATTGGTAATAAATTAAGTTAATTTTCCCCAAGTCGAGTCTGTTTTGCCTGTGACGGTAATTGGTTGAGTGATCTCTCCCTGTCCTTGTCTCGACCCACAAGCCTTTCATTATATTTTCTCTTGCCTGTCCAGCTGAGGAGGGGAGTGATAGTGCGGCTTTGGTGGGCACCTGGCATCCAGCCAGGGTCAACCCACCACACCTAGTAAACACATGGGTGGGAGTGGGGCTGGGACCCACAGCATGAGAGCAGGGGTGGATGCCAGGCAGGGTGTCCCAGTGCTGGCCACACTGGGGGCTTCCTGCAGAGACCACATTCCCTTTCCCAGAGCTAGAGCATGTGAGTCTCCAGGAAGGGATCTTGAAGAAGGGACTCATCCATGAGCAGCTGGTCCCAGTGCCATACCTGCCCACCCAGATGGAGCTCGCTGTCCCCAAACACAGGTCAGCTGAATAGCTGCTTGGTGTGGGACTGCAGGCACCATGGTGGAGTCCAGCCATGGCTGGGTGCCAGCGGGGTGAGCAGCAGTTTCTCCAGATAGGATTTCCACTTCTTTACAGAGAGCACCTTGTCTACACTCGGCTGAATGGGATGCAGTAATCACAGCTTCATTGGGGGTGAAAGGTTTCATTTTTGTCATGAAACACAGCCTGCCCCGTCTAGAGCCCTTGGCATGAAGTGCAGGCAAGCTCGAGAGGTAGAGGAAGCAATGGTGAGCAATGTGGCTGTTGACTGCACAGCTAGACCTGGCTGGATCCCACCAACATGTCGGTGCTCTCCCCAAGGTGACCTTCTCACCATCACAGGAGCCATCAGATCCTGGCCAACTTTGGACACTCCTCTGCACTGAGAGTCTTTACAAAGCCAATCATCAAAAACAGTGCAGAGTACATGGTGCTGCCTGTGACCAAGGGCAGGAATGGCCAATTCAGGAGAAGCTAATGCAGGGGACCAAATGAGTGTTTTCTGGTGGGCCACTGAGAGCCAGGCAAGCTGAGCAGGACCCATGCATTTAAGGCTTATTTCAGAAATACAAGTCAGGAAGCTGTTGCGCCCTGTCCCCACAGGACCTGGTTCTCCCCTTGGTGTCTCACACCCCACAAATACCCATTGCTCCTAGACCAGATTTCATTTACCTGTACCCTCTGTCTCCCCCTCTCCAGACCTGCAGACAGTGATGCAGCATCTCTGAAGGTAGCAGCATGTGCTCACTTCAGAAGATGGCCAGAAATCCCTTCCCTTTGCAAAGAGCTACTGGTTACCAGCGAGCAATCCTGTTTTCATTCAACCTGGGAATCCCCAGAGGGTGATGCCTAGGAAAGTACTTACAGGTACTAAACCACATTTTTCACACATTTTTTCTCCTTTTTTTATTGTGCGTTGGTTACACAGAGTAGTGCCAGACCACAGCATGTAAAACCTACCTCTGAAGACTTTTACTGCCCAGAAACTCTTTCACAAACAGAGGGAGATCACAGCATGCTTTATCCAAAGGGAACTTACCTTTTACATCTGTGGGTACTACAAGCACTGCACCAAAATGAACACAATCACCAAGAGCATGGTGACACCCAGGGTAAAATGCCAAGAAGTGATTCCTTCCAGCCTTCTTTACTCAAAATGCAACTGGATATGGTTCTGGGCACCCTGTATTAGCTGCCCCTGCTTTGGGAAGAGAGGTTGGACTGGACGATCTCTAGAGGTCCCTGCCAGCTTCATGTCTGAGCCACGAGGTGCAATCCAGCATCATGGAAGCAGCTCTGCTGTCTGTACATGCCCCACTGCCCGGGATTAGCTCTGGCCCATTGCAGCACCACATCTCCTCACTCCCTTGCCAGAAATAGGGTAGGGACCACAGCCACTGTCTGTCTGGTCCCCACAGTGATGGGTGTCCCTTTCTCCTGCTACTTGACCCAGCTTCCTCACTGCGGAGGTGCCAAACGATGAGTGTGGCACCATCCCAACCATATCTGGCAGGGCATGGCCTGTGGGATGCAGCCAGCAGCTTTCTTGGTCTGGGGACCAATGCTCTCAGTTACCAGGAGGCATCCCCACACATGGAATACTTTGCATGCCAAGGTACAGTGGCAACAGGCATGAGGTGTGTCCAAACCTCTGTCTGCAGCAGCTCTTCCAATGCCGCAGCCTGCTCCAGGGTCCAAGATGTTCCTCTGCCCCGCAGGGTTTACGGAGAGCAAATGTCCCGGTTAAAACCCACAGCACCAACTCTCCCTTCATTAACCAGCACAGTCGTCACCATCCTACAAGAGCTGAGCAGACCAGACCGACCCTTGTGTTACATGTGTGGGATACACTAGCGAGGAGATGTCCTGCTAAGGACCAGGGGGCAATATGGCCCGTGACATTTTTAGTCTCCATATGAATAACCTGGGACTCCTAGTTTTCTCTCTCACTGCCAGCCCAAGTCTGAAGATTATATAAAGACTCTGGCAGGCCTGAGCATTTAGTCACATCCCAGCACAAGCCAATCTAGATTTTTACATTCATATGAAAAAATTGATCAGTTTCTCACTAATACTGGAAAGTTAGATTCTGAGACTCAAAAGGGCACCAAATTTTGGTTTAAAGGGGTTATTTTCATTCGCAAGCTGTGTCATTAAAAGCTTCAAAACCTGACAGTGAAACCCGGTAGCACCTCAGCAGATAATACACAGTCTGTGCTGCTTGGAGGCAACTGCGCCTCTTAACCTGCTTTTCCCCAGCGATCTCACAGTGGTGTTATCTGAATTTCCCCCAGTCATTCAGTTATCTGATGAGACAGTCTTGAAGCTGGTACTGTTGCCTTTTTAAATAATATCCAGAGCTGCTTATTGATTGTAATGTGTCCCCCCCACTGAAGGACTTGGGTGTAATCAGTGGCTCTGTACAGTGTCACACAAGTGCTGCTGAATGCCAGCGGCAGCTCCTGCCAGCCGCCTGGCTCCAGCATCTTGTCATCAGCCATCTGCATCCCACTAACATCCAGATGAAACTCTGCATCCAGCCCTCGCACCCTGCAAGCCTTTCTCCTCCCTCCCCAGGGAGCGCAGGCTGAGGATGCAGAGTATGGAGGAGAGATGCTTGTTTCACTTGCATACCAAACCAGAACCATTTGTCCAATGCTGTAGGTGATATGAAGGGGTCTCTCTGCCACCAGAGGGTTGTGGAGCCATCACCACTCACTCTGGGCACCCAGGGCTGAAATGCTGCAGTGTTTCATCCAGTGGTACTGCATGGGGCCGGTGGTCTCCTCTAAGGTGGGAAGAGGGTCCTGAGGCCAGGGTGGTGTGCCCCAGGCAGCCCAGCTGGGGTGGGAACATGGGGCACAGGCACCCCATGCTCAGCAGTGGTGGCCTAGGGAGGGAAATGTCCGCTGGAAACCACTACCATGGGATGCTTTCCAAAGATATGTGTGTAGGGCCAAAGCTACCAGGACTTCACCCTGGACCTGTGAACAGGTCTGTATCAAAGAAAGCTGCACAAAATAGGCTATTATAAAAAAATCACTCAGCCACACACAGCAGGGATGACCTGCCTGGAGAGCAAGAAGTGATTTTGCCCACTACTGTGAAGCTGCAGTCATTCCACAATGCTCGTGGCCTTATAGCACGTCCCAGCTCCCCCATCAGTGACCTCCAGCACTGAGTCCTGCTGGTCTCTGACTCCTGGCCCAGGACACACGAGCATCCCTGGCTTGCCCTGCCTCATCCTGGGTCTCCGCAGCTCCTGGACAGCACGTCCTGCACTGGCTTCCAGGCAGCTCCTGTTACACCCATCTTTGGGCTCTCCCTGTTTGCTTTCTTGTTTCTGGGCTGGGAGAAGGTGACAGTGAAAGCTGAATTTGCCAGGGAGTTAACCTGATTCCAGAAACTGAAGCTTTAAGCAAAGCACCAAATGTTGCACCAGAATGAAAAGGTTTTGCCCATGTTTTTGCTCCGGGAATGCAAGAGCCTGGGGGATGTGGGGAGATAGCAGGCACAAGAGGCAGGTTAGCTGAGACCAGCCTCCCCCAGCATGTGCACGTAATGGAGTGGCACAAAGGCAAGTGAGCTAAATATTAAACCCTGGCAGATCAAGCCAGGAAAGACTTGGAGGAGCAGCTTGCTAATGGTGTAAAAGCTGGTAATAAAAGCTTTTTCAAATACATCAGAAGCAAATAGCCTGCCAAAAAGTCTGCAGGGCCAAGAGATGGTGAAGATGTAAGAGAAATGCTCTGCAAGGAAAAGGTCACACATGAATTATCTGCATCATTGTTCACAGGGAGAACTGCATGGGGTCCCTGTGCCAGAGCAGTTCTTTTGGGATGGGGGTCTGGGAAGCATATCAAACCAAGACATCAATCAGAAACAGGAGCAAATCACCAGAACCACGTGGATTTAACTCAGGAGATCTGAGCAACCCAGTGGTGAAACTGCTGAACTACTGAGCTACAATTATCCTTGGTACCAAAGGAGCGGGGAGGGCAGATGTGCCACCTTCTGAAAAGGGCTTGAGAGGTGATCCAGGCAGGCAGACCAGAGCCTGGCTTTGTACTAGGTGGGGAGTGCAACGTTTGTGGGGAGATGCAATATTAGTTTATTAGACTGAATGACCATGGTGGGTAAAACCAGAAAAGTTTTCAGCACACAAAGCTGGAAATCTGCTCTCAGCACTGCAGGGCTTGTACTCCTATCACATCAGTTTTCACACCTGCCCTGAGCCCGATGTCTTACTCACAAACCCACGTGTCTGGGGAGGGAAAGAATCTGCTACCAGCCACCTATCTTGTTCCTCAGCCAGAACAACCTCTACCCAAGCTGGTCATTAACCTTCAGCCCCTGGGGTGGCACAGCTGCCTATCCTGGTTTAGGTGCTTCCCTCTGGATGAGATGAGTTGTGCCTTAGACATGCTGCTCTCTCTTTCCCTCTTAGGGAAACCTGGATAGCCAGGTATCACATAAGTGGCTGCAGTTTGGACAGCTGAATCCAACAATGAGTATCTGGGAAATAAAACTGCAGATTAAATTCAGCACCAATGAATACAAGGCAATGTATATGGGAAAGAACAAGGCTGCATAGATGTGTGCAAGGATGGAGTCTGAATTAACTCATATTACTGAGGGAAGCAGGCAGAGAAGCACTGCAGAGAGTGCAACAAAACCATCAGTTCAAAACTCAGTGATGGTCCAAAAGGCAAACTGAAGGAGAGGACCAGACAACAAAACACAATGCAACATTTTGCAACCAGATGATCCTGCAACTGATATACACAATGCATCCCTGCAATCAAAAAGGGAAATGCAAATGTTGAGGGCACCAAAAGGCAGACCTGAGGATTATCTTCACCCAGGTGGAAAGCAGTCAAGTCCCCGGTGGTGTGGGGAAGGTGTGAATGAGAGAGGTTTGACAGCAGTTTGTAAAACCATCAGCAGCACCAGGAGGGGAGTGTTAGTATTTCTCACATTGCAGGAGCTGAGGTTATCCCATGGAAAGATCAGGTTAAACCAAACCACCTGTAATCAGCCTGTGGCATTCATGGCCACCTGATGCTGTGGAATGGTCTTTGTGCTCAGTCTGGGATTAGGAATCACGGAAATACAGGATCACAGGCAGATTTAGGCTGGAAGGGATATCTGGAGGTCTCTGGACCAGCCTCCTGCTCCATGTAGGGCAGGCTTCAAAGCTACAGCAGATTGCTTAGGGCCTGGTTCACTCAATTTTGAAAAATCTCCAAAGGTGGAGACGCCGTCTCCCTGGGGCGCCTGCTACAGGTCTGTACTGCTCTTGTGGTGAAGAGTATTTTCCTCACGTCCGCATGGAATTTCCCTTTTTGTAATTTGTGTCCCTTGCCTCTGGCCCTTTCCCCGTATGCCTCTGACGTGAGCCTGGCTCCATCTTCTCTAAACCATCCATTTCCAGCAGTGGAAGACAGTAATTTGGTCCTTCCTTCTAAAGTTTTCTCTTCTGCAAGCTGAACCAGCCTGATTCCCCCAGTTGAGCATCATGTGTTACGTGTTCAAGCCCCCCAATTGTCCTGTCCACCTCTCTTGTACTGAGGGTGCAAAACAGGACTCCAGAAATGTCATCATCAGGGCCAGACAGAGGGAAGCAATAGCTTCTCTCAACCTGCTGGCTTTGCTCTTGCTAATGGAGCCCAATAGAAACTCAACCTTCATCACTATAAGGGGCACAATGGGGAGGACAGGTGCCTGCCACAGGGTGGCCCAGATGCAAGCACAGTCTCAGAAAGTCCCAAGGCTGCTGCTAGAAGAGCACAACATCAAAGGTTCCTGTCTACATAGCCTAATTCTTTCCCCAGGCACCCATCAATAGCTGTAATTTTTTTCAAGTTGTAGCTCATGGCAAGTAAAGAGAGACCAAACATCTGCCCACAGAGTGAGGGTCTGCACTGCAGGGGGAGACATCCAGGATCTCTGGTTATGTTACTTACTCAGGAGTCACAGAGGCTGATGAGCAAATTAACAAGCCACTTGAGTTCTTTGTTCTTTAGGCTCATTTCCTTGAGTGTTTCACAGGACATTGAGACATTCAAGCCCTGCTCCAAGAGCTTGGATGCACCATCCAGCAGAACCCACATGGGCTCTGTGAGCACACAGGTGGAGGTTTGTGTTATGTTCACATTGTCCAGGTAGCAGCAGTATGGTTTCTTAGGTGGGGTCTATCCCAGCAGGCATGCACTGAGCTCTGAAAACACACTGATGAATCTGGAGCCAGTACAGGGCCTCTGTGTTTATACTTACCCCGTAAGTCTGGGAGCCCAGTCACTCCCCTTCTCATAATCACCTGACTCCAATATCTACAGCCACAAGGAAACGGTGCAACTTGCAATAAAATACCCTGAGATGGCCACCTTGCTCAGGTTGGCTTCATGCTGCCCAGGGCAGAGGCACCAGCCAGGAGCGCCTAGCCCCGTGGGACATCAGGAAGATAAAGGCTGTTGCTGGCTCTCAAAGGCTACTAGATGAATCTTTGCAGATCTGCGTGGTAGGGTGAGAAAGAGGTGAGAAGGGTGAGAACAGTAGTGGGGCTGTTCGTCTGGGTCGACCAGGGACATCCCAGCTGTCTGGCACCAGAGCACAGAGGTCAGGACCATGGATGTAACTCAGGGAGCAAAGCTCAGGACCCAAGCTGCTACGCCAAATAGCTCAGCTGAAGGATAGTGAGCCTGTGCTGAGAGGCGCCAGCGCAAACCACAAGAAAGCCAGACTGGGCATCTTTGTAGCACTCCAAGCTTGACAATTAATGCATGCAAGCCACTGAATTATAGGCTGGAGACACTGGGAGCCCAAATGGCAGCTAACGAGTGTTGTTGATTGGCTTTCCGGAGGCCATGGAGACACAGACACTTATTCTTAGAGACATGGATCCCAAAGGGACCACGGCGGACACAAGAGTCTCTCTCTCTACAGCACTCACATCCTCTCTGCCCTGGCGCTGGCAGCAGTCATGTTTCCCCTCCATCGGATGGGGAGTGAGGCAAGGATGCAGGGAAAAGGTGACAATCAGCCCTTGCCCCCACCAGTTTGTTCAGCCTCAAACAT
The DNA here is from genome assembly GCA_013401275.1 of Pandion haliaetus. Lineage (NCBI taxonomy): Eukaryota > Metazoa > Chordata > Aves > Accipitriformes > Pandionidae > Pandion > Pandion haliaetus. Next base: position 30,309 of record VYZV01045371.1, read on the forward strand.
CCCAACTAACTTTATCTCCTCCTTTCATGCCATATACCTCCACCATAAAGGGCATAATTTACCCTTTTAAGGGATGGGGTGTGAGGCTAGCAGGTGCCAGTCCCCTAGCAGCTGGGTAGAGCTCAAAGGATGCTCTTGTAGCAGTAGCTCTGGAAGTGCAGATAGAGAAGGTGAGGTGGGACAGCTGGGTTTCCTTAAGGCAGATCAATGTCGCAGAAAAATAACCACAGCATCAGGAAATCATGTGAAAGCATCGCATCATCACTGCTGTGCAAACACTCACGTATGTCTGTGCTTCCAGACACGTGATCCAGCTCAGGAACATTTTTAGTCAGTGCATGCTTCCCATCACACTATCAATTAATTGCTGGAAGTATTTGTATCCCTGGGTTTCTGTCCATCTTGCCAAAACATAGGCCATGTGCTACTGTCCTTCCTCTTACCACCTTGCTGGATTTTTCCTCCCTGATTATTTCTGCGTTAAAGCTCTCCAAGCACCAGCCAGGCATGAGCCCGGCTCCTCCTGCTGCAGGTCAGCTCCAGCACTGACTGGAGCAGCCAAGGGCGATCAGCTGGAAAATCACTCCCCAGATCCAGCACCATTGCTTCAAGGTCAAAGCAGCTATGTCCAGGTCAGGTCTCTGGCTCTGGGGTGACTGCACCACCTTGGGAAGCTTGTCTGGTGCACACAGGATGAACTGGTTCAAATGCTGGACTGGAGCAGACCCCCCTGGGGCAGTACTGGACAGCCTAGGGCGCTCATGCGGGCTCCTGCAGTGGTTGACAGACAGATCTGGGACTCTACAAAGGCATGACTAGAGTTGAATAAGCATGTTTGTAGGGAATGATTTATTCACCAATGCAAAAAGCAAACGCCCAAATCCCACCGCTGAAGTGCATGACTGGACATCTGAGAATGTCCCCAAATTGGATGCCACATTTCTCAATGCTTACAGTACAGAGATATTTGGTTACGGCTGAAAAGGCTGATTTCTAAGGCTGTAATCAGCTTTCTGGGCAAGGAGGACATTTGTGCCTTCAGCAGGGTCCCAGCCAGGAGGTGAATCTGTGTCCCTTGTACCCCTCAACCTTGTGTCCCTTGTGCCCCTCACCCCTGCTCGGGTGCTGGTGGAAGACACATGCTCAGATCCTGTCTCAGCTGGACATGCCGCAAGGACCTTCTCCCTTCCCCAGCTCTGCACAACACTGACATCCCTGCCTGGCTCTACCTCAATGTTTCCAACTTTGCAGTTGCCATTAAAAAATAGCAGTCTGAAACATGTGAAAGTGCAATGAGTTTTGGGGGCTTTTTTTTTTTTTTTTTTTTAATTTCCTGGAAATTCATATTCTGAGTAGGCGCTTATTTTCCAGGTGCACCAGCAGAAAGCAGAGAAATCTCAAGGCTTCCTGGAACTGAATCAAGTAGAGTCACGGGGTGAGGGCAGGAGCAGGTTAGGTGTAGCCAGCTGCCTGCACCTATACCTGCCAGCCCCCAGCTCTGCCCTGAGCTCAGACCTTGACCAGGCAGGCTTGTGCCAGGCTCAGTGATGGATGGTGGGGCTGGGCAGGAACTGCTCAGAGGATGAGGAGCTCTGGGCTTGATCTAACCGGGACAGACATTCTCAGCCCCTGGTGCTCCCAGCAGTGACAAGACTGCTGCGCTCTTCACAGCCCTCTGCCTTCCTAGCTCCTGTCTGGGCAGGTCAAAGGCATCTGCAAGGAAATTCACACCCGTGCACTTCACTCCAGTGGCTGCTATAATGGAAATTAGCTGGTGGGACCTCAGGGGACAAACTTGCAGCATATGTGCATGCACACATGTGTCTGTGCATGTTTGCATCAGCAGAGGTTCAAGAGAACAGTATCTTACAAAGCAAGAAGGTTATTCGCTATCAAATGATGAACTTGTTGAATGATGAATGATGGACTTGTAGCCTGTTGTTTCTGTGTGAGGCTGCCTCTCTGTTTTGTGTTATCATCAACCTTGTGTTGTGCCACCACTGCATGTTACTAGTAAATTGCACAACAAAGATGGTAGTGAGATTCATGCAGTCCTGTTGGGGATGGACCCCACTGACTGGAAGGTAAGAGCTTCCCAAAAAGGCTTCACTGCCTTTCCAGAACAGCTAACCTGGGAGACCATGGTACCATTTTCTCCAGGTGCCTCTGAGAACAACACTTTCGTCCCAAGAAATTTGTAACAATTATCTCTTATCAAAAATCCATCATTTCACCAAAAACCCCATGGATGTGATTTTCTTTAATTTTCCATTTGTTGTAATTGAACTGATAATTTTCCTTTTTTTCCATTTTCAGGGGGGTTTAGCAGATTGCTTTTTTCCATGCCCTTTTGTCAGACCCTGGTTACCACAGGATGAAGGGCATCAGCCTTGTTCGTTGGGGGGGGGGGTTGTAATTTTCCTCCTGTAAATTCCTAATTTTGCAAACTTCTTCCCATTAGAAAAGCAGTAAAAAGGACTGTGGGTAAAGAATGAAGGTGAAAACCTAAAATAAATGCAGAGTCCTTCATAAATCTGGGTATCACATTTTTGGGGTTACTAGTGGAAAAATGAAAGAAAAGGAGAAGGCGGGAAGGAGGATGAACAGCCCGGATCTCTTGCAGGTCATGGCCATTTTAATCAGATAATTAAGACTTTCTTCCTGCTGGGGAAGAACATAAAACACAGACATTTGGGCATTTGTTCCTCAATGCTATTGCTTGCCCCTCAATAAATTTCACCCCTGAGTGAGCTTGGTGCTGCCAGGTTCTGGCAGATGTCTCTGGACATCCCAGAGGCTGCACTGATTTGCCCAGGATGGTGATTTTAGGAGGAATGCTGCAAGTGATGGAGAAAACTGGGGGTTGGGCTAGATGATCTTTAAAGGTCCCTTCCAACCCAAACTATTTTATGATTCTATGAAGACACAGAGGGGTAAGGAAAGCATGAGCCTGACCCACAGCCTGTCTCAGTGGGCAGCCCACAAAGGGTCTACTTCCACAGTGTGGCGCGTGTTCATGGAGCAAAACCACGACCTCCAGCTATCAGCCATGCAGCACTGCTTAGAAACAGTCCCAGCAATCAATGCAAAGCCACAAAGATCCTGGCTGGTGTAAGTGCAGGCCCATCAGCAAAGCCAAGCATACAGTCATTTGCAGAAGTGAAGACCAGCGATGGCCATGGTCAATGCAAAGTCTAGCCAGGCAGGGTCTTCCCTGTCCTCTACAGAAGCCGCTCAGCTCAGAGGGATCTCATGGGATGACCCTTGTCTATATGGCAGGTGGTACTGGGAACAGGATCCCTTTTTGTACATGTAGTTAGACCCATCTAGTAAAGACATTTGACTTCATTTTCATGAGAGAGGTTGTCTCCCACCTTCTCCTGGGCACCTCCCTTGAAAAACAACATCTTGTGTGCAGGTGTTAGAAACCCGTTATTCCTCTGTATCAGGAGCGATCATCTCAAAAGCAGAGTTTCCAAACTACTTTGAGGTAATGATTAGATTATTTGGGGATGACAAACCTCCCTGGAAAAGTTACAGGGACAGTTCATTGGCACTTGGTCAAAGCTAAAAAGCACTGGATTCAGCAACATGGACAAAGGAGAAAGATCCCAGCTAGCACGTATAAATCAGACACGATGGTTATTTCTAAGAAGATGTAATTCAGACAGCCTGACGTTACAGTATTTCTTGGGATAGGCTGAGTGAAAGGAGTTCAGGAATCTGAAGTATGGGTGATGAGAAATTATCTTGGAACCAGCATATTCTCTTTATTGAGAATAGTGGTAAGATGCCCATAAATCTTTCTAAGAGCATTTCAGGTACTTTTATGACTCTTGCATGGGATTTATTGCATATTTTCAGAAAAAAATATAATTTAAAAGGACATTGTCAAGCACTTTTTATAGCTTTTATTTATTTTTTAATCTCCATTGTTTGCAAAGCCCTCCTCAGAGCTAGAAAATGCAATTCTGCCCTGTTACATCTAGCACACAATGACTTTTTCTTTCTCTCTGGTATGCTGAGCAGAGACAGAGGTAGTGTGTCTTGGGCTCCAGCTGGGCTGAGGGAGGTGGGTTGGGTGTCCCTCCTGCAGAGCTAGAGGAGCACCAGACATGCTGCAATGGCTCCCCACAGCTGGGCAGTCAGATTTTAGCACAGGCAGTTGATGTGCTGGATTTTGCTGTGGGAGAGTAGCAGATAGCTTTCCCGTTGTACGTAAAAGCCCATTTTTTCAGTGATGTTGAAAGACCCTATGCAGCCCTGGCATATCCCAAAGGCTGCCTTGGAAAACCGAGCAGATAAGGACTGATGCTGCTGGGCAGTGTTCCTCAATTTTGGGCACGGCACTTTCAGAGGAGAGGGTCTCATTTTTAACTGATTCCACTAGGACCACTTCTTACCAATGCTGAAACCAGACCCAAATTATACCCAGGCTGGATGTTCCCTAAGACCAATGGAGATGTTTTCTGAACCTGCAGCACTTCTGACCAGAAATACAACCCTGGAGCTTTGGCTTCTGCAGCCTTCTTTGGAAAGCCTGAGTTTATTTAGCCTTCCCTGGCCTTCCTGTTATTAATTGAAATGCTGTTATTGAGGCCAGTCATGTTGTGCTGGTGTCTCCTCTGCCTGCTACCACATTACAGCAATCCAGGGCAAGCCTGGACCTGACGCTCCCCAGTGCCACACACCGAGGGCCAGCAGCGCCTGGCAGGGAAGAGACCAGCAGCATGAGTGCCTGTGCTCTGCTGCCGGCAGTGGGGAAGGAGCTGTCTGCAAGGGCTCCATCCTCCTGGCAGGGAGGAGAGATGCTGGGGCCAGAGGATGAAGTGGGAGGATGGACCAGAAAGCATCACTTCCAGCTTGACTCCTTCATGGACCTGGGCAGCCCGTTCCAGCAACCCCTTCCTAGTAACACTCCCTGGAGGCTCTGCAAAGAGGAAAAGTTAAACACATTAATCAGGCAAGTCTGGCTCTTTTCCCCTTTCTTCATCATCATCACTGACCCCTCCAGTTTTGTGGTTTTCTTTTCCCTCCTTCTCTCTCCCATAAAATGCTTTTCATTCAGTGGCTGTTGCTCCTTTAAATACTTCATGAAAACTCATAAAACTATGTAGGAAACTAGCAGCAGTTTTCTTCTTAGAAAGAAGCTTGTGCCAGCAAAGCAGAAAAAAAAATCTTGCTCGAGTGATGCAGAGAAAAGGAAGGAATAAAGGAAGCAAGCAAGCGAGCAGGGAAGCAAGCAAGGAAGGTTGATTTTCACGTGTCCAGAACATTTGCTTTGCCAGAGACAGTATGACCATGAACATCAGCATTTTCAAGGCTTGTTCCAGAAAGCCCATGAAATCTAAATGACAAAAATGGGCTCCTCCACCTCCAGCTGTCAATTACTAAAGATGTGGCATGCTCTGAGCAGAAGAGTGCAACGTGGAAACTACCCCTCCTGTGGCCGATACACTTTTCCTACAAACTTCTTCAGTGCAGAGGGATCAGGATGGAGGAGGAGAAGGTACTGAGCCTGTACATGCACCCTCCTGCTGTGATGCCTTTTTTCAGCAGTTGGGCTGAAGGGAGGCTGAAGCTGCTCCCAGCTTTGCCTGCAGCCTCTCTGGAGAGGATGCTTTGGTCAGGATAGTTTGTTATCAGCACAAGTCCTTGACAGACATTTCTTGGGCCACTCTGACTTCTTGCCAAAGGGAGGGTTTGGCCACCTCTGTCCCAGCCCTCAGGGACTGTGCATCAAAGATATAAATTGCACTCAGAAAATGCTCAAACTCCAGCCCATGGATTTCTCCTTTCCCAGGGCACCAAGGCGCTGAGCCCCACCAGCTCCTTGGAGAGGGCAGGCTGATGGTTTTTGAGCTACAGGTGTTCAGCCCACTCGTGCTGGTGTGAAGAAGTGGCCCTGATGTGTTTCCTTTACATGCAGTGTTCCTTAGCTTGGTCTTGCTCAAATCCTCCTGACAGAAGAGCCCAGGAGCTGGTGGCATCAATTTCCCAAGCAAGGGAAGTCTCTCCTTGGAGTAAAATCACAGCAGCTAAAAAGCTTCCTCTGCAGGTTCATGAGTTTGTTTATTTCTGTTGCCTTTTATCTAGTAACTGATCTATTTTCTTGCATTTTCCACAGTGTCATTGGAAGCTGAAGCTCACAGTGGGCTCAGCAATTAGTGGTAGCACAGAAATATAAGGCAAAAACAAGTATTGCTAATGAGCTGACACATTAAACAATGAGTCACACTTCCATAAGGAGCCCAAATCAAGTTATAACCCTAAATAAACAAGCTGTGAGAAACAGTTTACAAAATATGAATGTGTTACTTATTTAACTGCTGTTGAGAAGCTGTGATCTGAACCCTGAGATGTATTTAAATATCTGAAACAAATATTCAATGTGTGGTTTATCAGACTGACGCAGTGGAGGCTGGATGGACCCTGCAGATGGATGCAGATACAGGCAACACGAGAGGCTTTGGAGTTGTGTCCTCCACCCTGTGTCCTTCCCCATCTGCGTGTGGACCAGGCAGGGGCTGTCTGCACCAGAGGAGGGAGGCAGCGAAGGCCAAGAGACAAGAGATGTCGCAGGTGGGAATTTTCCTCCTCGCAGAGGTGTCTTAGGGCAACGTCAGCAATTTGCGATAGCTCAGGCTCCTGCAGAAAGTCATCACAGGGTCAGGCAGAGCCCCATTACATTCTATTTGGGGACTAAAAGGCAAAACTAAAGATAAATAATTAGTCTTAAATCAAATGAGAAACTTTCTGTTTTTTCCCATGGCAATGGCACAATGAAACATTCTGAGTTAACCTGAAATAACTTACTCCACTCCCCATAAAGGGGACTTTGGTTTTGTATCTTTTCTCCTCTTGGTTTTCCTCTCACCCCCTCAACATGGTCAGTTTTAAAAGAAAAAGTCTTCTGCAGGTGTAAAATGGAAATCTTACATTTTCCTCCCCATGCCCCATTTTGCTTTCAGCCAAAATGATTTGTTGAAGTGCAGCCAAATTCTAGATCTTTCCCCCAGAATGACACTGAGAATTTATTATCCATGGAAATTGTCCCTGCAGCTCTTGCACTAAGGGACCACAGGCTTTTGGCAGAAGTTTCTCACTACTCAGCCATTAAACTTTGGCATTACCTGGATAATGTCCCATCCCAGGGGAAAATCCTCTTCTGCTGAATCTCCACGTACCTATTTTCCCAAAGGGTGAGCTGTATCAGCAGCTGTTTGCAAGCTCAGAGAAGTGCATACATAAATGCCCAGCTGCCACTTGTGCCCTGGAGGAGATGGAGAACATCCTCTTGACATCCTGACATGGCAAGAAAGGAGCAGGGAGAGTCATCCCCAAGGCAGCTGTGGGCACAAATCCTCCCGAGCGTGTGCACAGCCTGCCCTGAGGTTGGCTGTGCTGGGAACAACACAGTTCTCCTGTGATGGTGGGACATCAGTGGCAGGTTTATCAATTCATCATCAACCCCTTTATCAGCAGATCTCTCCACCGTTGCAGTACGGCCGGGCCACCACAAGCCATGGGCCAGCAGGCTGCAGATTACTTGGTGCAGGAAACCTGCTGGTTCCTGCTCCTGGCTGCACACCCAGAGCCTCACAAATGGGATTCAGGGGGAACTTTGGCACTGGGACAGCACCATCCCCATTCGTGTGTGAGGAGCATGGAGATGGGTTGACCCTGGCTGGATGCCAGGTGCCCACCACTGTGGCTCAGCTGGACAGGGTGGAGAAAATATAATGGAAGTCTTGTGGGTCAAGACAAGGACGGAGACATCACTCACCAATTACTGTCATGGGCAAAACAGACTCGACTTGGGGAAAACTAACTTAATTTATTACCAATCAAACCAGAGTAGGGTAATGGGAAATAAAACCAAATCTTAAAACACCTTCCCCCACCCCTCCCTTCTTCCTGGGCACAACTTCAGTCCCGAATTCTCTCCCTCCTCCCCCCAGCGGCACAGGGGAACAGGGGATGGGGGTTGGGGTCAGCTCACTACACCTTGTCTCTGCCGCTCCTTTCCTCAGGGGGAGGACTCCTCACTCGTCCCCTGCTTCACCGTGGGGTCCCTCCCACGGGAGACAGTCCTTCACCAACTGCTCCAACATGGGTCCTTCCGTGGGGCCAGAAATCCTGCCAGCAAACCTGCTTCAGCATGGGCTCCTCTCTCCATGGATCCTGCTTGAGGCCTGCTCCAGCGCGGGCTTCCCACGGGTCACAGCCTCCTTCAGGTCACACCCCCCCTGCTCTGGCGTGGGGTCCTCCATGGGGCTGCAGGTGGATATCTGCTCCCCCGTGGACCTCCCTGGGCTGCAGGGGGACAACCTGCCTCAGCATGGTCTTCACCCCGGACTGCAGGGGCAGCTCTGCCCCGGTGCCTGGAGCACCTCCTCCCCCTCCTTCACTGACCTGGGCGTCTGCAGGGTTGTTTCTCTCACATGTTCTCACTCCTCCCTCTGGCTGCAGTTTCTGTTCCACAGCAACTTTTTTCCCCTTCTTAAATACATTATCCCAGAGGCACTGCCACCATCACTGATGGGCTCGGCCTTGGCCAGCAGCGGGTCCATCTTGGAGCCCTCTGGCATTGGCTCTGTCGGACATAGGGGAAGCTTCTAGTAGCTTCTCACAGAAGCCACCCCTGTAGCCCCCCTGCTACCAAAACCTTGCCATGCAAACCCAATACAAGCATGGAGGTGGCTGACAGACCCCAGGCAGGTCTGGGTCAGGAGCTCCTTCCCCTGCTCCAGGACACCACAAAAGGCTGTGATGCTGCACATAAGCAGGACCTGACTGGGACGCTGTCCCCGCCATGGCTCAGCTAGATATTGGAAGACAGATGTGTCTCCCTCCCTCAATCTCTCCTGTTTAAAGTCCCTGGAGGATCATGGGGACAGAGCAGTCTGAGAGGGGATGGTAATACCCCAGAGTGGAGGCAGCTTGTAGAGAGGAGATGGTATTTATCCCAAAGAGGGGACAGGTTATATGCTGGAGAGGGATGGTGCTTCCCTGACCCCCCAACCCAGTAGTCAAACAGAGAACAGCAACTGGGAACCTCCAGCCTCTGGGTGCCACCAAGGGAGAATGAGAAGGGTGACAGGGACTGTGATGTGGGGATGCTTCAGCTGTGCCCCCGAGCAGCAGTGGTGAAACCCTGCCTTGCAGCACCCTGCTGCTCTGAGACATCCTCGGCAGAAACTGGGGAGGTTACCACACCAACACAGCCCCAGGTCCCCCCCAGATTGCCAGTCCCCAGCCTTACCCCTTCTCTCTTCATCCAGTCTGCCAATGCCACCAGAGCCAGCTTTGGGTTTTACAACACCCACACCACAGCTGGCTCCAGTGTGCCCTCCAGGAGGATCTCAGAAGTGTGGTCACAGCTCTGATCTTTCACATACCCTTCTGGCACTCATCCCAACCTCCCACCCCTCTCCCCAGGCTCTCCAGCCACTCACACTTCTCCATGCCTGGTCCCCTGGCCAGAGGTTGACAGTCCTCAAGTCACAAGTGGCAAAAGTATTGGGACAAGCTCCTGGGCTGGCAAGGTGAAGAGGTTTTAGAAGTACATTAGGAATTAAATAAATCCCAGTAATGGCAAAGGGTGCAACTACGCAGAGATGGTAAACTTGCTCATAAAAAGGGAGAAGAGGCAGACGTGATCAATGAGTATTTCTGTTCTGTATATTTGGAAGGAAGCACTTGCAACACGCAAGAACAACGAAGTGCTCTTCAGCCTCTTTGTATCTAAGGAGAATGTCAAACAACATCTACATGGGACAAACATTTTCAAATCACCCAAAAAATAATAGTAATCTCAGTAATCAGTCTAATTTCACATGTCAAGAGTCTGAAAAGAGCTGGCTGAGGGTTTCTACAGCCCTCCAGTGTTAATGCTAAATGATTTTGTGACCAGAGAAATGAGGTACATCGTATTGGGCAGGTCCAGAGCTCAGACTCTGCCTGGCACCCATATGCATCAGAAGAACACAGACAAGGTTTAGCAGTTGCTGGAGAGAGACGCAGCTGTGGTGAGTTACTCACTGAAACTGGTGTCTGAGAGGCTGACCACGGCCCCTGCAGAGGGCATGTAGCCAAGGTTACTATCCTCCTTTCTGGGAGGCAGTGGGGCACCAAGGTGGTTCAGGTTGGTGTTTTCTTGGGGCTTATGCCTCCTACACCTGCAGGTCAGCAGCAAGGGGATGAGTTGTCTGCCCTGTTGCATGTGAGTAGCAATCATGTCCTGGAAATGCCCTTTTGTCCCCAATGTTTGCAGAGGAACCTGGGGTGAGCAGCCCAAGAGACCCTCCTGCATAGGAGAAGCTGATGTTTGACCATTTGAAGTCTCTTTCTTTCAACACACAAAAGGACATTAGAGTGGCTGGACTGTGATGGCCCAAGCTCCATCTAACCCCTGGGCCGTCTCCAACCAGGTCAGCAGCAGATGCTCAGAGATACAAGGCCAGCACTGAGCCATCCTTTCCCACAGTATTTTTCCTGGCTTCTGACAATGATTCAGGGACTCCCAGAGCTGCACGTAGCATTTGGGTAAGTCCAGCAGGTCCTGTGGCAGTCATCAGTGGCCCTATCGTCCAGGAATTTGCCTAACTTGCCTTTCTGGACATTTACATTTTTGGTCTTCATGACGTAGCGTGGCAATGAGTTTCACAGTCTAATTATACACCACACGAAAAAGTGTTGCTGAGGCACGTACTGGAATGCTGGATGTGGTTTTGGTGTCTGGACTTTCTAGAGGCTGTGGAAAGTTTGCAGATGCTGAGGAAAGAGCCAACAAATGATACAAGGGCTGGAAAAAACACCTCGTGGGGGGACACTCGGGAAGCACAACTAAACAGGAAGGATAAACACACTGTAAATTGGAAGGGGATTAAATCCCAGCTCTTTGGTCTACAGAGGCAGAACCCATACCAAGTTAGACACCCAGCAAGAACCATTCTTGTTGGAAACAAGGCACATGTTTTCAGTGTAAGGTTGTTTACAGAAGGGGGAGGCTCCATCTCTTGATGCTTCTGCAAAGATGTTTCAGCTACAAGCTTTGGGCTCGAACTGCAAATCAGTGTAGGAAACCCCCTCATCTGGGAGGCAGTGGGGACCAGATCTTGCCATTTCCAGCTTACACTAGTAAACACCACAGGACCAGCCAGAAAGGTCCTCAAAGGCAATGAAAAAGAGCCACAGCCTGCCAACAGGACTTAAATTACCTGCCCAAGAACATGCCCAGTGATGGCTCACACCAGAAAAAGCTGAAAACACCAGATCTAGATGGCCCAATGGTTTCTTCTGTCTTTAAACTCAGTGAATCACAGGCCCTGCCCCATGGCCAGCAGCACTTTCTTCCTCTCTCAGAGCTGTCCCATTAAGTACAACTTGCCAAGAGCCAGCACCATGTACTTCCACATCAGGCCCAGGCTGTCATTGTCCCCAGCTATTCAGACCATTATTGTGCACACAGTGGCCAAGATCCATGTTCACGGTGCCAGGCTTAGCCCAAACCCATGCTCCAGTGGTAGGTGGGACATGCATGCAACCTAATGCTGGGCATCCAACCCACAGGTTAGTCTTGGGTGTCCCTGCTCCCCATGTAGTGAGCGTGTCTCCTGCCAGTGATGAGCAGAGACCACCCAAGAGGGGAGTCTGTCTCCGTGGTGCAGCAGAAAAGACCCTTCTCTGTCCCACCATCATGCCAACCCACTTCCACACCATCCTTCTATAAAGGGTACTAGGGAGGGACAGGGGGACATTGCAGGGGCCAGTGGGCAGACAGCTGCCACATACTCACACCATGCACCTCCTGTACCTGCACAAGGGCTGGGACTCCTGCCAGAAATGTCTTGGGGCAAAGCAAACATGGGAGCATGTCCAAACCCTGTGAGACTGCTGATGCACAGACACCATTGCCACATGCAGAATCCTTGTACTCGTCCATCTCCAATCTCTCCCGTTATCTCTCATTTGAAGACACTCAGGGCATGTCTTTCTCGCCAGTGTTTGCCCAGCACAGCACACGGTAAGGATTTTTGCCTCCCTCCCCGAAGGACAGAGGTGACCCTGCATCCAGGCAGAGTACATCAGGGCGGCTGTGCTCTGGTATATAACACTCTGGGTCTTTGCCCTGTGCTGGACACAGTCTATAAAGCCACATTTCTGCCCCTGGGTCAATCCCTGCGAATGACAGATGCACTAGAGAAATCCCAGTCAGCCTCTGGGAAGCAGATGAAGTGGTGGGACTCCCCTGGGAATAATCAGCTGCCAGTCCTATCCCTTAGCAGTGATGAAGAGGAAGAGGATGCTAAGAAAGAAAGGAAGGTCACACAGAGAGGGGTAAAAGAGCAAGTCCAGCCCATGGGGCACATCAGAGAGTTGCACGTCCCCAGCCCAATGGGCACAAACCACATCCTAGGGCGGTGCCAGGGAGCTGGCAGACTCAGCTGCGAGAGAATATCTCAGGCACCTCTGGTGGCTTCCACCCTGCACGACATGATTGCCCATGCTGCTCAGGCTGAGGGTACAGGTGTGTGGTGCAGGCACAAAATCCTCTGGGGCTGGGGAATGGGCAGAGGACAGACCCTCTCCTCCTTGCCAGAGAAGCCCCGGGAGCTTCAAGGAGAGGGGCTCAGAGCACCACCTCAGACATGGCAGATGCTTTCAGTGGTGCAGGCTCAGAGATGGAGCTGGACCTGGAGCTGGACCTTGGCTTCCCTCTCCCCCAAGCCGCCAACAGGATCCCAAGACCTCTCCTGCCCCTGAGCGCAGCCCCATCCCAGGGCAGGATGGACTGTCCATGGCTCCCAGGCAGTAGGCAGCCCAAGGCAGGCCGGCATTGGCATCGCGGGGGGGAGCCAAATCCCAGCCCCCTGGCTGGTGGGTATTTTTATCTCCCTTCCTTAAGGCTCAAACCTGCCTGTTTCCAAGCTCCCTTTTCCCCTTAGGGCAATTTTCTCTCCTCGTAGCGCTGTGTCAGGGAGATGTGCAGGACAGCCAGCTCCTGGACTGTGCCGGGCGCCTTGGCCCCACACTGTAAACCATTCTCGATCCCTGAGCAAACAGCACAAAGCTCTCACCATGGGCAGCCTACCTCTGATAATTACTTCAGCATACACCTTGGGTCTTAAGTACATGGTTAGAAACAGATCAGTGTGAGACATCTCCTTAAGTCTCATCTGGGAATCGCTGCTATCAACGAGTCCTGCTTTCCCAGTCAAAGATGATTTACTCTGATCTGCACTATTGATTTTATTGTGGGAAATGTGGTGATACCTAGAGAGAGAGAGAGACAGAGATTTGACTTATGTGAGCATGTGGGGAAGACTCCAGTCCCCACCATAGCGCCTGCCTTTTCTGCATCTGTACCAGAATTATTTGTAGTGTTTTATGCACCCATCTGCTCCCTGCATGCTCTCTATAAATCTCACTGGCTCTCACACACACACACATGTTTGCTTTCCATGTAGATTACTTATGATGAGAGTCTAATTAGACCCGGGGAAGCCTGCCTACAGAGCGAGCCTGGGGAGAGCTTAATTAAAGTCAATGGAGAAAATTATAGGTGAAAAAAAAAAAAAAATAGGGCAGCAAGGAAAAAATATCAAGAAAGGAACCAAGGGGAAAAAAAGAAGCAGGGAAGTAACAGCACCAGGGAGGGAGTGTGTGTGGCTGCCAGGCTCCCAGGAGCAGCCACCCCCAGCACCAGGCGTCAAGGCCAGGACCCACGGCAGTGCGGCGTGGAGAGCCCGTGGGGTGCCCGTGGGTCTCCCTTGCAGGGAAGGAGGCAGGTGACAAGGTGGGTGGGTGCACGTAGCTTTCTGCAAGGGAGTCAAGGCTGAGCAGAGATCCCGCTATCCTGCCCTCCTCTCTGGCACACCCTCTGCAGAGGGTGGACAAGACAGGCTGGGAGAGCCATCTGGCTCTGGATCTCCTCTTCATGTGTGCCTTGAGTTCTCCTGGTCTCATCCACAACACATATCCATGAGCTGGGCAAATGGGAGATGCGCAGTGGATACATGAGGTCCAGTTCCTCACTGTATCTGTCCCCCAGTTCCCCAGAGGGAACTCACTCTCATTCTTATCTGGGAATTTGTTGCCCCTGTGCAAATTAGCACATGGGCTGTGAGGTGATGCAGAATCCGTCCTGAGAGGGCAGCAGGGATTTTGGGGGTAACCACAGTGCACCGAGGGCACCCCCTGTGACCCCTGCAGTGCAGGGCACTGTTCTTCTCCCCCAGCATTGGCACTGTTGAACCCAGTGACTTCCGGCCGAGGGAGAGCATCTCTTTTAGAAAGTCTTGATTTAAAGACCACAAATGATGGAGAATCCGCCACATCTCTTAGCAAATTGCTCCAATGGTTAATTATACTCCCTGTTTAAAAGATGCATCTTATTTCCAATTTAGGTTTTTCTAGCTTCAGCTTCCAGCCATTGAATCTCATTACATTTTTTATCTACTAGATTAAAAAACCCTCTATTATCAGAAATCTCCTCCCTCCGAAAGTATTTATAGACTATGATCAAGTTGCCTCTTAACCTTCCCTTGATAAACTAAATAGGCTGAGTCACTCAGTCTCGCCCAGTCAGCCAGCCCTTGCACACCTCCACTCCTTCCTAATGCTCTTCTCTGAGCCCTCCCTGGTTCTGCACCAAGGGTGAATATTCCCTGGATCAGGACAGATGAGGAGGTGGTGTCCTGGGTGATGCCATATGCAGACAGAGGACCAGGGTGGCTGGTTGTGCCACTGTGCTGCTGCAAGAGGTCTTGGTGTGCATAAGATGCACTCTGTGCTTGGTGTGGTAAAAACACAGAGAAAATCCTCCAGCCAAATACAGAGAGGGACAGGGCAGGATGGCTTTGGGAATGGAGATCAGCAGTTAGGACTGACGTGCTGGTAAAAGAAAACCAGGAGAAGAGAGGTTTGATACAGGGAGAGCATCAGCTGGGCAGGTGAGTGATGCAGCAGCAATTTGGGTGGCAGAGGCTGCAAGATCACATCACAAAGTTGGCCCAGGGTGATGCTGCTGTAACAAAACTGCTCAGCAAGGAGAGCTGGGCAAATGGGGTCCGTGCAGCCCATTCAGGAGCTATGAATGGCCCATATGGACAGGTCCAGGGGTTCTGACAACTCTCAGAGATGGTCATCTCAGGTTTGGGATCATCTGTGCCCTCTCAGAAGGTGCAGCCGGGGAAAGGTGCAGACTTCACCTGATTGAGAATGGGAATACCGGGAGAATCTGAGCTAGGAAAGTCATTTACATTACAGGTCTGTGCTGCTGCCAGAGGTGTGATGAGCTCCCCCAGGATTGTCCTGTCTGGCATAGCTTGGCATCAACAATGCAGACATCTGTCTTCAGCCAGCTGGTTGTCCTGTAGCATCGTGCTGACAAGCACAGGCTGAGCTTCCTGCTGCTTGTTGCTCCAGACCAAGGCAAAGAGAGAGGTCCTTGGGTGATGCAGGGTGTCTTCTACATAGTGCCTGCTTAACCCCTGGCTGAAGCATGATCAGAAATGGCTGGTACCGGGGCAGGATGGGCCAAGGGACTGATTCTGGCATCATTAGTATGGAACCCCAAATTGACATATGCCCTCCACAACATCATTTTGACAGTGCTATCACTTCTCCCACCCTGTTAGTGGGACCTCTGGATCAGCACTGTGTCCTTGGAATGACTTGCTGTCAGCCTTGGCAGGAGCTCTACCCAAAATGCTGGCATCTGATGGGAACGTTGCAACCACTGTGTAGTGCCAGCCACAGGCTGGGAACTGTCTACCTCCCATGGCCTGGCAGTCTGCAGTGCTTCCCCCTCGGAGCCCCCTGCCCTGTATCTCATTACATCCCCTGTGCATAGTTGTATGACAAATCCCACAACTAAGGGGTGTGCTATAGGGAATAGTGGGTCCCAGTGGTTCTGCTCCTTCCCCTTCTCTGGGTAACAGACCATTAAATCCTCTCCATTTGGGCTGAAAAGGGGCTTTCCTGGAAAGCAGTGATACAGATGTGCTTCCACTCACAACATCCAGCTGTGGATTCCAGTGTGTCGACTTAACCTCATCCTCCCTGACTTGCAGCTGGAGCATCTTGGGGCAGGGCTTTTCTCAAAGCCATCTGCTCTTGTGTGATGGAGAACCAGGGGCTTGAGGTCTAGGGCAGTGCAGGGTCCACCAGGCTCTGGGGAGCTGCGCCTGCGGGTCAGTGAAATCAGGACCCTGATGCACAGCCAGCATGTGGTAGGGGAGACTGCCTCCATCCCTGGAAAGCCTCCTCACACCCACAGCCACAGACCCTGGCTCCTCTTGCCTGGTGTCAGATGCAATAAGGGAGACGAGCTCCCCCAGTATGGCCAGCACACACTGTGTGGTCTCCCTCTGGCTTTAGGCTCCCAGAATTTCTTCTTCTCTCTGAGCGATGTCAGGTTGAATAAAACTAAATAGATCCTGATGGAGGAAAACTGCAGTTAAGTGAGTTGGCTGACTGCTTGCCTTCTTTTTATTTTGCTTTCTGACTTGTCACAGATAGAGAACCACCAGGGAAATGTACTGGCAGTCCCTCGGTCATGGTCCCTTGCTCTTTCAGCCAGTCTCCCTTGAGCCTGGTTAGACCTGCCTCCCTGCCAGGACAGGAGGCCACTCTAGTCCCAGGAGGAGCGTTGGCACCTGACAACTATGAAATGAAACTCGTGTCACCTTGTGCCTGGAAGATTAGCAAAGGTTCACCCATCCCTGGTGGCTCAAAGTCAGTAGGGTCCTGCCCATGGCCATCCTCCTCCTTGAGGAGCAGACAGAAGCTGAAGGGCAATGAGTTGGCAGGAGGCAGAGACCACCTCATGAGGATGCTCTGCTGGTAGTCGAAGGTTGGGGAAGACAAAGGTAAGCCCTAAGTCTTTGCAGAGTGACCAGATCTCGTGATCTCCATGCACATCTTGTGATGTTTGGTGCTATATTCACATAGCCTCTGGTCCCAGCATCATGTAAGCAAAGCAGTCTTGGCTGTCTTTCAAATGTGCAAGTTTCTAGGGCACATGATGGTAGAGACTGCTTGCAAATGGGATGATGAAAGCGTCCTGAGAAGGCAGGACACACTCCAGCAATTGTTTTCAAATCTTCTGTTTTTTTGAGCTAGTCTTACGATTCTGTGGGAAGCCAATTTGTGGTTTTCCTTGTTTGGAAGCTATCATCCAAATCACTGTCCAGAGCACCTGTTAGGCAGCATGCAGTAGTCATGATATTGAAAAAACGCTGGCTGAATGCAAAATAGTGGCTAGTGGAGAGCTGCTTCAGCACTGGCCTTTCAAGAGCTCCTGAAGAGATTGACAAAGCAGAACAGCAGACAGAGGCATTTGGGGTACATATCATAACAACATTCCAAAACAGAATTTGATCATTTCAAAGAAAATGCTCCCTACAAAATGTCTCCCAAGTTCAGCAAAGACCAAGCACAAAAGATCATGCAAACATACTAGGTGAAAGAAATGCCAAGACTTTATCTTTCAAAACTTACCTTGTGGCACTGAAACTGCTAAACATCATGCACAGACGTGCACTATCTGTGATCAGACAGCCTGTGCTGTCCCACATTGGCCAGACAAGATTATTGACAGCAAAGATAAACCCCGCCATGTGTGACCTCTGTAGCCAAAGTCAGGAACAGAGCATAGAAACACCAGGGAAACCCACAAAGTCTCAGAGCATCTTTGATCCAAGGTTAGCACAGACCTGCTGGATTTAGCAGAGAGAATTGCTTCTTGTTAGAGGAACATGACTCAAATTCTATGAAATGGCAGTGATTGGCAACACATCAAGCGGAAACGTAATTCTCTCTCAGAGTTTGCTCACTGTGGATTTCTAGAGGTGTTGAGGACAGCAGGCGAGCGTCCATGGTTTTGGAGGCTCAGCTCAATAATTCCTCCTTGGTGCATCAGCTCAGACTCACACCCAGATGATGAACAGTCAAGTGGGTTGGAAGGGAAGTACAAATGGCAGAACCCAGTAAAACCCCAACCATCAGCTGCCACCAAGGGCAGGTGCTGCCCGCAAGACCCGCCTGGGGAGCACTGGAGTGGTATTATGAGGACCAGAAGAATGCCGTTCATAGACTTTTCCCTGAAATAATTTTTCTAGTTTATTCCAGATGGCCTGGTGCTCCTCCCAAAAAAGAGGAGTCTCCAGACCTGGGCTTTCATCTAACCCTTTATTTTCTATTTCCTTGTCTTCTTTCCCTTCTTATCCATTTTGCCTTTTTTGTTGAAGGAGGAGATAAAACCAATGGAAATTTTTAGGTCATTAAAACTGAGATCATACTGAAACACTACCTTTCTTTTAAAGGATACGGATCTAGTATCATTTTTGCTGATCCAATGTGTGATTTTTCACTCATCTCTAATCACAGCAAATTTCAGAGAGCCTCACTGGAGCCATCTGCTCAGATATCTGAAGGTGTCCAGACCAGGTCCCAGAGCCTGTGAGTTTTTTGGGTTACACCAACTGATCCCAACTTGTTCCATGAGCACCATGGGCAAGAACAAGAACAGTGAAGATGTCTGATGCAGACACATGGCAAGAAGCAGACACAGACAGGTCTTAAGCAGGGAACCCTCCGCATCCTGCCAACGTGGTGCCACATCTTCTGACCAGGAGTCCAGCTGTGCCATCTTCACTCAGCCTCAAGCACCCAACACAGGTGTGTTTGAAGCTCTGGCATTTCCTGGGACCTGTTTTTAGGTGCCCTTCTGTAACAGTGATGCCTGTCGTGGAAACTGTACTAACAAATAAAGACTGACCTCTCCCCAGCCCTACCTGCACATCAGACCATGAGGCCAGAAATGTGTCCACAACAGGAGAATAGATAATTGTCTTCCTTTCCTTTACCACTGAAGGCTCACTGTGGTTTAATAAGCTCTGTTTGTTTTCTGCTGTTACAAGGACATTAGAAAAGTTTGGACTGGGGGTTAACTTTCAGGCTGAAATGTCTTACAGCTGCCAGGGAGGAGCAGTCTCAGTATTTCTCATGGTAGGGGGCACCTCTTTACCCACCACCTTGTAACGTGGTCCCACCAGGAGGGCTCTGCCGCTGTTGTTTGGTCATGATTTTTGCCTGAGAAATGAATCATGGTGCTAAGCGGGAGCACGGACATCTCTGAGCAGCTCAAGAATCAAAGCAAATGCTGGAAATCAAGCCCATGGTGTGTGCAGGGCTGCAGACAGCCACCTCTCCCCACTCCGGCAGCGAAGGCTAATCAGTGCTGATTAAACCAAAGCTAGATTTTCCTAGAGAGATTTTAAAAACATGAATGTCAAGTTACACCCCCCCCATGCCCCCCACCCTCAGACCATTAGGCTGAACTTCCACAGGCTCGTGACCTTTCTAGAGCTAAGCCCATGATCCCTCTGAGCTGGTGTTTCTGGTCACCCTCCAGACATCCCTGAAGCATTTTGTCTCAGTGACAGGGGTCTGGCCGTGCTGGTCTTCACCAGGCTCCTGGGAGAGTGGGGAAGGGAAGGTCAGCCCCAGTGATAGTGAGAGGGGAGGATTCCCCACAAAAGCTGGGGTTTTGCTGACAGACTACGTGGCCACTGGAGCGACGTGCTGGGGCTCATCCCTGATTTATCGGCAGGGCTGGTAGGTGTTGCATTAGGTTAAGTATTAACAGATCTCAGGAGCCTCATTAGCTGTCCCCTTTTCACTCTCCAGCTGAAGAGTTACTGCTCCAAAATCTATAGTGCCTTGGCAGCTGCCTGGCTGATTCCCAGGTTAACCCTCACTGAGCCTGCTTCCTCTGGCTCACTGCATGGATCAGCATGCACATCACGTGTGTCACAAACCACAGGTGGAAAGCATCCCAGGTCTAGTGCTGTCCTGCTTGCTCAGCAGAGAGGCACGAGGTTTGCTGGGCCATCGTCACATGCGTGTGTCTCTGCCCTCCATAAAACAGCAGTCCTCTCAGCACAGAGAGCCAGATTCCCTCACTCTCCTTGCTCGGACATGCCAGCAAAGTCTGGTTCCTGACGCAGACCCCCAGGCACTGGGATATCTCCCTGCTCAGGAGGTCTCTGCTGGGAACAGCGCAGACAGAGGTCTGCAGGAGGGATCTGTTTGGCTGAAGGTGGGCATTTGTCCATTGGTATCTCTATCAGGGTCATCCTCCCTGTCCCCCCCCNGCAGATGCCATATGCAATTCATCACCCCCCAGAGCAGAGGCAAACATGCTCAGGAGACCTGGGCTCTTCTGGGTGCAGGGCAAGTCCCCAGGGTGTCCAGATCCCATGCAGACATTTAAACTGTGGGCACCTGTGTTTGATCAGACAAACCCCATGGTCAAGGCTCTCCTGTAATGAGTAGCCCAGGACGGTAATACAGACCATAACAAATTGCTGGAGGTGTTGCATCTCCACCAGGCAACTGGGCCACCCATGGGGCTGCAAGTCTCCAAAGATCTTTGCTCTAAAGGGCACTGAGCACAGGGCCAGAAGCGAGCATGAGAGCGTCTGGTCTGACCCCACAGCCATGAGCTGTGACCCAGGCTCCTCTTACAGGCAATGCGTTCCCCAGGCGTCCCTCAGATCTGGACTGGGAGGTAGCAGGGATGGGGATCACAGCGCTGCCCAGGCAGTGTGCTCGGCTGCTCAGTCTTCACGCTGTGAAATATTTGGGCCTTATCTCCTGTTTGAGCGCATCTGGTTTCAGCTTCCTCCAGAAGAGGCTTCAGCCAGCTCCGTCTCCCTGGCAGACCAGAACTGGTCTTAATTCACACCAGATCCTGACAGTCTGGCAAAGGCATGAACAGGAGGTACATTTTGTGGAGGCTGGAGTGACTCCTGCTGCCCTGCTGGGCTCCAAGCCCTCCAACCGAGTGCCCACAACCACTGGAGACACAGGAGGAGCTGGCGGGGGGTGTAGATGGGGGGTGGCATGACCTGGATCTCCTTCTCAAGGACAGCTCTCGCTTCAACAAGCCTTGGACAGTTTCTGCAGCTCCTCGTAAGTCCATGCTGGAAAGCACTTCCTTCAGACCTATTAATTGTTAAACAACACTACACTTCAATTACAAAAGAGAGTCAAGCAGCCAAGTACGTTACAGGGAGAGATGAAGGTTAACAAGCTGGGCAAGGTGATTTTCTGGCCTGCTCCTCCTCTGCCCCTCCTCTCCTCCAGCAGGACTGGGAAAGGCTGTGCAACCCCACAGCTGATGCTTTCACATTGTTCATTAACCAGCCCTGCACTCTGGACAGCTGATTGCCTATATAGGCAGGCTGCGGCCATGTCAGGCACCCTCTGGCACACAGCCTGTCTCCCTGCCGCTTCTGCAGGATGCTGCTCTTGGGGGCAGAGCACAAGGGCACTGGGAGTTGCTGGCAGGGATCTGGGCACAGCTCCAGTGGTGGGGGAATTGTTGTGCTGGAGCATATGACGGTGCAGGTAGCATCCAGGGTGAATGTCTGCATGGCTCTGCAGTAGGCAGGTGAGCTCCTCATGTAGCCTCCTGCTACTTCTGCGGGCCTCTTAGAAAGATCCCACATGGAAGACAGATGGAGATGGGCTGGGGAAAGACAATATCTCAGGGGATCTGGGTTCAGGAAATGCCCTCCCGTGGTGCAGAGCTGGCTGTGAGTACAGACACACAGGCAGTGACTGCTGTTACTCACACAGTGGCAACTTCCCTCAGCATCTCTTTGCCCTGCTGTGTGATGCTGCCCCACCTCACCCCCCCCCTTTCACACAGCTCTCCTGGAAGCTCACCTGAGGCAGGGTCTGGCCTCTTTCTTCCTCTCAGGTGCAGAAACCTAAGTGTTTAGAGACGGCTGTGTCTCATCTGGGGGAAGAAAAGATGGGATCTGATGGTTCTTAAGCTGCTTCTGTGGAGGTACTGGTGTTTCCCAGTGGACCTTACTGCAGCACCCAGGACACACATGATGCCAGGAAATCAGGTGCATAAAAACCTTAGCGCTTACTGTCACTGGTGTGGAGCTTTATGTGATTAAATACCTTTGCAGATATGGAGCTAAGTGACATCCTGAAGGTCAGTGAGGAGATCAGCACGCAAGCTAGGAAACAATCCCAGGCTGGCCGCATCACCTTAGTGCCGAGGGGTGCCAGCGTTTGGCCAGATGCTATTCACCATCCCATCAATAACTTGGCAGTAGATACCAAATCTCTCCGGATAAAATTTGTAGATGACATAAAGATTGGCAGAATGGTGAATAATGAGGCAGTCACATGGAGATGGATTGCTTCCCTCACTGGGCCCATTCCAACAAAATATGTTTTAATAGCCTCAGATGCAAAGTAGTATACCTAGGAGCAGGGCTGCAGGCTGAGCCTGGAGGCTAGGGCCAGTCCTGGCAGCAGGGGACATGGGAAGGTCTGGAGGGTGTAAAGACATGCATCAGCTCCCAGGGCAAGCAAGAGCAGGATAACAGCCTGGATGGAGAAGTGCTGGGTCAAATGAACCCATCAGCCTGAGGTACAACGAGTCAGGCTTCAGACCACCAAGCCTGGGGATGTCTGGCTGCATCCAGTGGTTCTGAACTGGAGACTTAGGGGCAGCTCAGGTCCAGGAGCTGAATGTCACTATACGGGGGACCCACAAGTGGAGAAAGCTGGAGAACCCCTGGCATAGGTTGTCCGCAGGCCAGAGCCACTTGTGTCCCTAGGAAGTGTCCATACAAAGCAGGGGGCCAGAGAGAGGGGCAGTGGCTTTCCCCAGAGAGCAGCATGTGCGAGGACCAGGAGTGAGAGAGGGCAGGCCACTCTGCTCTCCTGCGCTTGGAGCTTCTAGGAAAATGAAGAGAGGAAGGAAGGAACCAGAAGCGATCAGACAGCAGAAGAATTTACATGTGTGTGGACACTGTCCCAGCAGGATCTCAGGTACCAGGGGGGTCACCCTGAATGAGGGAGATCAACCAAGGGGCACTGGCTGGAAAATGGAGCCAGACAGTTCAAGTGAGAGATCATGCTTGGCCTCTGGAGCATGGACAGGAAGTCACTTGCACACATTGCCCAGAGAGGTGGCACCTCCATCTTCATGAGTCTTCAGGCCCACATGCCTTGAGGAGCAACACTTCGGCTTGTTTGGGCCAGAAGGGCCAGTCGGGGGTGCAATAGGGTGCTGTGCCAGGAGGTGAGAGAAGCTGGTCTAAGTGTCTCCCCTCCCTCAGACCGAGTCTAAAAGTCACTGTCTAGCACCCTGACCACTCCTCCCTCAGCCTCCCCAAGCTCTTCAGGGTGAGTCAGCCCCTCCAGGGAAAGTGCATCTCCACGGAGGTACGAGGAGGTCCTCCTGGCTGAAAGCAGGGAGCTGCTGGCAGCCAGCTGGGAAATCACTCATCTGGGAAAGAGCCTTTTCATTTGAAATATCTCCCAGGCACTGGATAAGGCTCTTTAAGTAAGCCTGTCAAGCATCAGCATTAACATTTGGCAAGAGGAGGAGACAGTATTAGCAGGGTCGGCTGGCAGCCGTGCCCCGTGCCTGTCAGGCGGGGAAGGGGGAGCGTGCCTCCATGACCCCGCAGGGCAGCACAGCTGATCTCCGCTTGTCCTTCTGCCAGATGGAACCCCTGTTCCCAGGATCTGCTCCTCTCTTGGAGGTCCCTCCTTCTTGCAGGGCTGGAAGGAGGCAGAGTGGCCGTGCCAGCAGGATTTTGCAGATACAAGGCCTGTAGCCCTATCCACACTGGGTGATCACCCAGCTCAGCACACAGGTGCACTGGGTGTGCTTGCCTGTGTGTGGCCACAGGATGAGTCACATCTATGGGGAGGCATGTGGAAACTGGGCTACCAAGACCCACTAACCTGAATCCCAAATCCTTGTCCCTTCCTACACTGTAGGGAGGAACAACGCTTCTCTAAACTACATGGAGCCCCTAATGCTCAGCCCTTCAGCAAGGTCAGCAATGAGGGCACTAATGTGGAGGGGTTAAAAAACTAGCCCAGGGTCTCAGAGGATGCTGGGGTCAGGCCCAGAACTGGGTTGTCAAAGGTTCCAGCTCCAAAACCTCTGCTCCCACTGTCCCCAGGCTTCCTCATGCCCCCCACCCCGCAGCCTGGGGCCAGCCCTGTTAATTTGCTCAGCATCACCACGTGCATGCATGCAAACAGCAAAGGAAATGTGGGTTTGCTCTTAGAAAAGAAACCCCAGAGTGTGCCCCTGGAAGAGGATACCAGTCTCAGTGCTGGGGAATCCCTCCTTGGGCCTGGTAGACCTCCCCTCCCATCACGAGATCCCCCTGCTGCTCCCAGCAAGCCCTTTTCCCAGAGCTCACTGGTTGCTGTTTCCCAAGAGCAACAGAAATGTCCAAGATCTTTAGTCATAGAATCATAGAATAGTTTGGGTTGGAAGGGAGCTTTAAAGGTCATCTAGTCCAACCCCCCTGCAACGAGCAGGGACATCTTCAACTAGATCTGGTTGCTCAGAGTCCCATCCAACCTGACCTTGAATGTTTCCAGGAATGGGGCATCTACCACCTCTCTGGGCAACCTGTTCCACCATCCTCATTTTAAAAAATGTCTTCCTTACATCTAGTCTATATCTGCTCCCTTTTAGTTTAAAACCATTACCCCTTTTCCTATCGCTACAGGACCTACTAAAATGTCTGTCCCCATCTTGCTTATAAGTCCCCTTTAAGTATTGAAAGGCTGCAGTGAGGTCTCCCCGGAGCCTTCTCTTCTCCAGGGCTGAACAACCCCAACTCTCTCAGCCTGCCTTCACAGAAGAAGTGCTCCAGCCCTCTGATCATTTTTGTGGCCTCCTCTGGACTCGCTCCAACAGGTCCATGTCTGTCCTGTGCTGAGGACCCCAGAGCTGGATGCAGTACTGCAGGTGGGGTCTCACCAGAGTAGAGTAGAGGGCAGAATCCCCTCCCTCGACCTGCTGGCCATGCTTCTTTTGATGCAGCTCAGGATATGGTTGGCTTTCTGTCCAAATCTGGCTATTTTGCCTACCAAGACTCTGTCTGCCCATATCTGCATCCCAGATGGTTTCAGCCACCTGAAATCCTGGGGATGCTGGATATGAACACAGATTTTTGGGAAGGATCCTCAGATTAGGGGGAAAGCAGAACAACAAAAAAATCAAAGGAGGAAGACCTCCAACGATCCACTGCGCTGCATTAAATGCGACAGGGCAGCAGACCTCTGCTGATGCTTAAGTCCCGTGCAGATGCCTCTCATGCTGCCCCTGCTCCCTGTGATGAAAGCCATCCCTCCCTCCTAGAGAAAGCCTAGCAGGCTCTTGGCAGCGATTGCTCCTGGCCAGGACCCCATGCAGGGCACAGGGGTCTGCTTTGCTCTGAACCTGCTGGAGCCTGGCTGCCAGGCCAAGGTGTGCCCAGACCCCCTCTGTGGTCAGCCCAACGGGACCAGACCCTCCTGCCTCCTTGCAGTGCCTGCTACTGCAGGTGAAACCATTGGAGGAGCACTGGCAGGGATTTACATCCCTCTGAAAATAATTATGGGAAGAAAAGTGCTGGTATTAATAGGAGTCTCCATTTAAAGATTAACCACAACAAATGTGTTGCATGCAGGAAGTTTATTTAACAATGCTCCCATTGTACACCCCGAGAGCATGTTTGTCTTCATTAGTGCGGTAATTCATTATATGGCCTCTCTAACATTCAAATCAGAAGAAAGAATATTAAAAAAGTAATTATACTTTTCAAAGTAAAGCTTTATGGGTAAATTGTATGCAAATCGCTGTCTAAATCAGGGCGGCATATCTTAAGCAGATCTAAAAGTTGCAAAGGCTTCCACCGCATCATTGATATGTAATCAACATAGATGTATGATTCTGCTCCTTACTTAGGCAAATTTGAATGGCAATACTCAAGTAGGTAATTGGTATTTATCACAATGGCTGATGTGGAGAAGCTATAATCTTGTTACGGGTGGGACAGGCCTGTCATAAATCAAGCTGCTTGGAGGTTACTGCAAGACTCTGTCACATTTTGGTTTCCAGATGCTTTTAATCACCTTTTTTAACCTTCACCTCATTTGTAATATGGGCAAATAACCTTCAGGTCTTTGAAGGCCTCTTCTGCAGGTGTCTGTGTGTTCAGGGAAATAGCTGAGTGCCCTCACACCATTTGTCCACCCAGTGATGACAGCCCCTTTTCTCTAATCAAGATAGTTTAATGAGATTTTTTTTTTTTTCTAAAATAGCGCTAGGAATAAAACATGAAATTGATCATTTATGTGCACCAGGGAAATCATGTCATTTGGAAAATAGTTTAACAGGATTGGATGGTTCAGATTTACTGCCCAAACTGCAATTGCCAGCTCTGGGGAACAGGGAGGGGAGAGCAGAAGGCAACCCGGTGGGTGCTATGAAAGCGTGGATGGGTGGAGGACACCCACATGTCCCTGGGGGACAGATGCCCCCCACCACCTCATGTCCCTTGCAAATCCACATTGCTGCCCCACCCAGGGACTGGGTGCAGGTGCTCAAATCCCTCCCCCAGGTCCTGGAGATGCACCTGGGGCTGGCTGGCTGCACTGAAGAGCCATGGGGTCCAGCTGAGCCCTGGGATGGGGTGGGCTGGGTTACATAGGACTGTGCAGCTCCCTTTCCCCAAATTCATTCCCCCACGTCCTAGTGTGACAGCAGCATCCTTGCAGCCCTGTGTGTCCACACTGTCACACAACACTGGGGACAGCGGGGTCCCACAGAACCTCTGGGGTGTCAGGGCTTCCCAATAATGCAGCAGTCTTGGGCTGGCAGGTGAGGGCACTCGCAAACACCCCACCACCACACACCCGCACACACAGAGGATTCACAAGCTAACAAGATTATTGCAATTTTCTCTGAGGGTCACTGGTTGCTGGGACAGTGCAGGGTTGGCCATGCTGCTGAGGGACCACCAGCCCCAGGTCCCCACCAATGCTTGGGAATGAACAAGGCTGGGTGCAAGTAGGAGTGTGCCTCTCCTCCGGGCAAGGGAGGCATGAGGTGCCCCAGATGCCAGGGCCCAATTCTGCCCAACCTCAGAGGCACCCAGGCACCAAGCAGCCCACGGAAAACCGCTGCAAGGCTGGAGTCACCAAAAAGGAGCCAAGGGTCTCTCTTTTCAATGCATTGAGACTTTTCTCTGATGCCTGCACAGCTCCTCTGTGCTGACAGCTACACAGAGCTCCTCCCAGCACAGACTTTGGCATCCCCAGGTGTCCCTCACCCACAGGAGACTTCAGCATGTCTACCTTCTGCCAGGGAGCAGCTTCAGTGCATCCAGCCCTAACAACAAGGGTGTGCATGAGTCTCTGTCAACTCTGAGCACCCTTTCAGAGACAAGATCCCCACTCTTTATTCATCTGGCTGCTGGGTGGCATTTCCACTTCCTTTTGCTACCCCAGAAGACCACGGCTGGTGTTGCTGCTGGGATAAGGAGAGCTGTATCTTCCAGGCAAATATTCCCTGTGCCACAGGTACTGCAACCAGCCCAGCAGACCCTGTCCAAGCTCCCAATGCTGAGCCCTTGCACTGAACTAGGGGAGAAGCAACTGTAGGCCTGGGAGCATCCAAGGAGGCTGATGGGGAATTGCAGTAGAGAAAAAAACAATTCAAAATGTCCGAAGTGACTTGCAGAGGATTCACAGCTGAAAATAGGGGTGAAATGATTTCTGCAGGTTATTAATGCCATGCTATTTGTTCCATGTTATTAGCAAGTGATAATGTGCCATGCAGAGGTGAAAAGCAGATACAGAAAAGCACGGTGGAAATTCATCTTCTCCAGCACAAGGTAATTGCGGAGCTGAAGCGGGGCACCACTGAGCACCGTGAGCCACAAGAGACCCAAGCTTTTTAGGCACTGGAGAAATTAACATTTTTTTCATCCCCTTTCTTTTTTTTGGAAGGGGGGGAGAGGTTACATTTTTCTGTGTCAGAAATATGCCATGACACGAAAGAATCCATCAAATGACACTACGTGTCAGGTCGTGTCACAACATCATTAAAGCATTATATCTTGTTGATGAGGCTCTTGCCATCAATTCAGAAAGTGACTGATTTGATCTGCAAAAAGTGGAAGTTTCTCTGCCCTGTTTGCAAGACAGCTGGCAGATCCGCAAGAGGAAGCACTATTTCATATTCTATTTAGGACATTAAGCCTTAATCCCATTAGAAGATTCATAGCATAGCCAGCCTTAGATAGAGAGATACTTCCATAGCTGGATGGATTTCTCCTACAACACCTGCACCGCATGCTGCATGAAGCCATTTGAAAAAAAAACAAGCCTACCGTCTTCCCAGCTCCTCTCTGAGAGCTTATCTCTCCCTCTAATACAGTTTAGTGCCAGGTTTTATAGACTGCTCATGCTGTCGGGAATGTTTGCTGGTATTCTGTTAACTTGATGCTTGGCTGTTCCAACACTATTCATTTAAGGCAAGCATCTGGCATGTAGCAACAAGATGGCTGATAGAATAAAATTAGGCAAGTTTATATGATTAACCATAGCTAGGAGACAGCATTAGTCTCAGATTATAAAAGGTCGTAATATATCCTGTAGGTTATTTATTGAATGCAGTAAAGCTGCATTCATGGGTTGGGGGTACCTAGGGAAACACACCTTTGGGTGCTGCTGTTAAGCACTCCCAAGAGGATGCTGGCAGCCCCAAGGCCAGGCTCTGTGTGAGGCTGGAGGAGGGAAAAGTCACGATGCTTCAGAGCCGGGGATGGTGGTGGCACAGGATCGCTCTCTCTAACCCCCTGCCTGAACCAGCATGGGAAATGGGAACCTGGCCACCAAAAGTGGGACGTAAGTGAGCTCAGGATACCTGCCTTTCATCCCCATTACATGCCTTGGTGCGAGGGCTAACCCCAGCCGTCTGTGTGCCCTACCAACAGGGTCTTCCACCCAGAAGGACAGGCTGAGGTCCTCCCCATTTTGTTTCGACCAGAGGATGATAAACCTAGGGTGCTGGATGCCTCCTCTGCTTTGGTGTCTCCTTGGCAGGAGACAGCCCGAGTCCTGACCCTGAGCAGGGATAAGCATTTCCCAAAGCACGTGTGCAGCCCTGGTCTGGAGGGGCACAGTGTAGCATGTCCTCCTGCCACCTCCTAGCAGCACCATAGTGGGCTCCTGCTCATCCCCCTGGCTCTGCGGGGCCACCACAGGCCCCGAGCCAGAGGCTCCTGGGACTGTTGATCCCTCTGGCCAGCTAAGACCTGCATTTGGTCTCCTGCTGTTCAGCACCACAGCAGCTGAGCTTATGTTTAAACCAGTAGCCCTGATGCTGCTGGGCCAGCCAGCTGGTGAGAGGAGGAGAGTGCTGGGCTGTCTCCAGGGCTGCCATGTCCATATGACGTGAAAACTGTGCCCCAAAGTATCCTGCCCTAAATATGCCAACACAGCTGTGCTGGGAGGGGAACATGCCCTGCCCTGACTGATTTTCTGGGGAAGGTGACTGCAACCATCACCTGCCACTCAATCCCCCCAGGTTTTGGGGAACAGTCCAGAGGGTATGGGGTCCGTGCTCTCTGCAGGCCTAGAGGTGTCTCTAATATAGGCATAGGGCAGGGAAATGGGTTTCCAAAAAATTAGAAATGAAGAAAGAAAGAAAATGCACGCTCTCAGCTGAACCGTTCAGTTTTGCCAGTCTCATTCTGTTTAATTTTGCTTTCGTGCCACTGCATTTCTTACCACAGTTCAACAAAATTTGAGAGAAAAAGCCATCCTGAGCTGAGGAAAAAAAGCACTGACACTGTTGTTAAATTGTAATTCCAATTTATTGCTTTCTTGCAAAAAGTTTTAGTTTTGAGGTATGGTCATTTGCTGAAGAAAAAAAGAGGATGGAGAAATCCCACTGCCTGATCTCAGCTCTGTGTCTCTCCTGGTCCTGGCTCAGTATCGTGCTCATCTGGAAATCCAGCCATCATCTACCATACAATATAGCAATGATTGATAACTGTGTAATAACACTGACCCAGAAAACCACACCTGTAATCCTCCCTTGATGAAGACTGCCTACATAAGTCACATCGGAGTGTTTAAATGACTCACCGGTCTTTAAAGTAGTTAACTGACCCAGCTAAGATGAAATGGTGTTCTGAGGTTGCTGAGGAGGCCTTGGCCAGAGCAGAGCATGGCTGTGGCTCTGGTCCGTGCTGTGGTCGCTGATCACCTGCACATCCTGTGGGCTTTGCTGGGGTCTCCATCCGCAGGTCATGTTTCCACAACATGCTGTTACTTGTC
The DNA here is from genome assembly GCA_013401275.1 of Pandion haliaetus. Lineage (NCBI taxonomy): Eukaryota > Metazoa > Chordata > Aves > Accipitriformes > Pandionidae > Pandion > Pandion haliaetus. The sequence goes on from VYZV01045371.1 coordinate 60,495, forward strand.
TCTCCATCACAGGCCTCTCCCTTTCCCCATCTCCCCAGGATGCCCCCATTCCCTGTCAGCAGCCCCCTGTCTCTGATGGGTCACCCACCCTGCAGCCTGAAGGTCCGAGGCCAGGAACTAGGAAACAAGGATTTTCCAAGTGAGACCAAACAGTGGCCAAGAATTTTTAAATAAACACTGAGAACAGCTTTTCTCATTTATTATAAATGAACTAACTGTGTGCTGAGCTCTGTGCTGGGGTCAGTCTGTCTGTCTGCCTTTCTGCCTCCCATAGCCCTCCAACTAGGTTATCTATTTACCTATCTATTTACATGTATTTCTTTTCCCAGTGAATTATGTCAGGGAAGCAGTAAAGTGTTATGTATTTGCAAGCCCCATAATCTTTAAAAGCACAGTGATGCATGCTCCAGATGAGAAAAGAGCCTCCATCCAGTATGTTAATAGATAGCATTAGGGCAATAATGAAAAGCACTTGAGACAAGTAAGCCCCTATCAAAAGCTGAGTAATAGAGATGCACAGAATGAATCACAATGCACCTCCTCTGCAAAAGATATTAAGACGTCTGCTTTAGTGCAGGGTCTATTCACTCCAACAGCTGCTTCATTTCTCTGATTAAAATGGGAGTGGGGATAGCTTTTCCAGCCATTTCCCCTTTTATCCAGTACCTTACACACACGCACACACACAGAATCGTACCCACGATGTACACACAGCAGAGCCAGCACGCCACGCTGACAGATACACCCTGGACACGTAGAGGGTAGGACACATGCACATCGCACGCAAGGACACAAGCTACGTAGGCATATTCTTACACACACACACACACACACTGACACAGACATATGGGCGCTACATCTTCTCATATACATGCAGCTCCCAGACACAAATGGGCACCTTCAGACTTTCTGCTGTATGTGAATACACACCCCCCAAGAATAGACCTTTAACGCGTGTCCCACGCTGTACGCACACACAGAGGCACACATATCCTTGCACACCTAGTTCTCTGACTCTCCCATCCCCACCATGGGTCCTGTACTCCCACTCCCACTGCCCCTCTTGGATTGCATAGAGCCACCATGGGGATCTGGGCTGCAGAGACCCTCTCCCCCCACCCAGTTACAGCCATGCTCTCAGGCCCTGATGTGCAGTGAGCAGGGGAAGCCAGACAGGCTGGGGGCTGCCAGAGGAGATAAGGGTCGAGCATCCACGATGCAGGAGAACCTTGCTGGGTCATAAGACACCAGCCATGAATGGAGGTATTGGCAGCTCCAGGAGGGGATGAGCAGACCCATAGTGGGACCATGCTGGAGATACCAGGTACTGAATGCACAGAGGAGATAAATACTCTGTTGCAATACCTGCAAGGGCTCCCCAGTGTCCTGGACTGGACCTGTGGCTTTAGCATCCATCAGCAAGTGTTTGATGCCATTGCTGAAGCTTGAGACACCATCTGGGAGAGTCACTCCAAGACACAAAGCCAAGTGCCAGGCCCTGCTCCAGGAGCACCAGTGGGAAGGGGATAAACCCATGCCATGGGGACGATGACATGCTGGTACAGTTTACCAGCCACCCTGGCAGTGCCAGCCCAACCTTTGCCACGAGTACCACAGGCTTCAGAGCAGGAGCATGAAAAGGCAGGACCAGAGGTCTGAGCCACAGGTCTGTCTCTTGCTCTTGGCTCCCTGCTGCTGCCAGCCAAGGCTCTGGCCATGCTGCAGGTCTGTGGGCAAACCCTGCTGTGGCCCAAATGAGCTGTGATACTCGACCTCCATGGCATATAAGCTGGGGGGGGGCTGCATGCGGATGATGTTGAGGGTCTTCCTGGGGTATCCTACACTCCTAAGACCTGCCTGCCTGTCTCACTGCTCCCCCACGGCACAGCACAACACAGACGAGCAGCCTCAGATGCACATTATTAACTACAGCAAACTCCTGACTTCTTAGACCCTGGGCACGGCTGTAGCAAGAGCGGGAGATTGAGACAAATAGCAGGAATATGCAGCCTGATAGTAGCTAACAGCCATAAACAATTGGGATATTATGCCTGTGATCAGCTTAGGCTCATTTCTATTTACCAAAGATACACATGTGGGTAAATCATTTCATCCTGTCCACTGTGGGCTTCTTCCACCTTCCCAACTAACATTTGGAAAGGGTTCATGTTGAGCTGTGGATCTAAGCCTGGTCCATCCCAATAATTCTTCAGCCCTTGCATTGTGCCATGCACAGGGATGCACTGCTTGCCCGAGGTCTGCTGGCACTCTCCCTCCCCCTGCTCAGGGATATTTCTTCCTCAGGTTTTGGAAGCAGAAGCCAGGAAGAGCAGATGGTCACTGGTGGTGACAAAAGTGCCCCTGGCTGCAGCAGGGAATAGTGCTGTGGAGGCACAGGCCCCATGACAAGGGGGAGAGGGGCTTTGGGGAGGTAGCAAAGGACTGGCAGAAATGGCGAGAGCAGAACCGTGTCAAGGTCCTGCACCCACTGTTTCCCCTGCTGCATCCCGATGCCCAGGCTGCTGCTACTGGGCTTCTTCAAGACTTGTGCAACAAGAAGGAGAGAGGAAGCAACCGAGAAGAGCTGCCCTGATGAAAAGCCCCAGAGGAATGCCATAACCAGATGAGAAATAAAAGCAACACAACTAGTGCATTAGGCACAGAGCAAGCAAGAGCTGGGCAAGTCACGTGGTGGTAGCATCGTCTCCGAGCCGAGACAGAGGGCATGAGTCCTGCAACGGGGACGAGCACAGCATGCAGCCCAGGCTCTGCACAGCACTGTCACATCTCCGCACTGGCTCTTCCTGCCCGCTTGGTGTTTGTTTGGGCCGGAGGGGAAGGCAGGCTGCCAGGAGCCCAGTTATCAGGCTGGCAGTCAGCCTGCGCAGGCAGCATGGGAGCACCCTGCCATGGGAGGCACTGCATGCAGGAGCAGAGCCGGCCTCCTCGCAGCGTGGGGCTGGCAGGGAGGGAGGTGGGGAGTAGGAAGGGGCCTGAGCTGACCCCTCTGTGGGCTACCACTGGGGCAGGACAGCTGGGTTCTCCTCCTTGCTCTGCCAGGGGCATTCCAGGTGGCATGGAAAAGGATTTTCCCCACTTGTCAGCTTTTGCAATGCCCAGGACAAGAGTTTGCTGCATGGCTGCACAAAGGCATACAAAGACCCTCCCTGGGGAGTCACCTGGACATGCATCTTTGCTGCATGCAAAATAGACTCCCTCAGAGCTCATGCATCACTAACACTGATGGCTAAAGAGCAACATCTTGGGGACAACCCTGAGGTCTGTGGTTCAGCTCCAGAGGAAGATGCTCCAGGACCAGTTTCCCCGCTGAGCTCATTTTTGGGACTTGGACCAGCCTCACAGGAGCACAATTTTAGGTGCAAGCCTGTACCAAAGCTCTTTACCAAGAGTTCAGCTTTAAAGCTGAGAGCCTTGCCAGGGAGAAAGTGCAGCGAGGGACACCAAGGTGATGGGAATGGAGCAGACATCTCCACTCACATGCCCAATTCCAGGTAGTAACCCCTATCCCAAAGCTGAGCATGCTGCACATCCCCTTGCACAGATGGGTTGTCCCTATGGTCCCTGCTGAGCAATCCTCCTTGAGGCAACATGACAGGGGTTTGCCATGTTGTCCGGTGAGCCCTGTTCAGGAGCTCATCAGAGCCTGGCTTCTCATCCTCTCTCCATCCTGTTCCCCCAGACCTCACTACAGTAAGACAGTCCTGATAAATCCTGCACATCAGCTCTGGGTACCCCAGATGGGTACCCAGATGGAGTCCCATCATCCTGGGCATGGTCTGCCTGTTGGTCCCTGGGATAGGCTGAATTAGGGGAAAATGTAGTCTGTGGCCATCCAAGAGCAGAGGGGACCAAAAGAAGGGAGGACCTCAGAGAGGTTGAGGCAGATCACTGAAGAGAACCAGGCAGAGGAAGCAACTGGTGTGGCGTTCATCCATCTCCTGAAGATGGTTCAGGTGCAATCACACATCTATGGGACCTGGTCATGTAAGGTCCCCCTGAGGTGCTGAGCAGCTGCAGTGGCAGTGCATCTCCAGTCACTTGCTAGCCCAGTGTCTGCAGTCTGGTCCACGAGTGTCCCAGCATCAGCCGTGACCAAGGTGGACACAAGACAGATAAACCCTGGGGAGATGGGCAAAGATCTGGCAGGTCATCAGAGGGCTGCAGCTACAGAGCAAAATGTGATCAGAGTGTTTGACAGCCTGTTACACACTGGGTGCAGGGCATCAAACCTCCCTGTGTTTGCCTTTCTCATGGGTGCACTACCAGCAGCAAGCACTCACACCACAAAGCCCTTTGGCAGTCTCAGAAGTCACCACCCGGCACAAAACCCTGATGAGCAGGGGAGGAGGCTGCCATCTCCACTGGCACCTCCAAGCATGTTGCCAGATGCCCAGGAAAAGGCAGCGAGGCCTCAGCGGGGAGCTTCAGCACCGCGTCTGCTGCTGACTGCCAAAATTAACTTCACTGACAAAAGGCACGATCCTGAAATTGCACCACCAAACAGATGGATTGCTGGAGTATGGGAGGCCTCGTAATGGAAAAGATGAGTAATTCAAGGAGGGAGCCTAGTGCCAGCTATCCAAGTGCTTGGCTGCTGTAGCAGGCTGGGAACCTGGAGTACTGCCTGTCACAGGGCTGGATTCCTCCAGCTCTCCAGCAAAACCTGCCGGGACGGTACTAGCGGGTTCGCGTGAGCCGCCGGTGGTGCTGGCGCTGCTGAGGATGCAGTGGGCATCACACAGAGCATGGTGCCATGGCCCATGCTGGAGGGGTTGGCCCAGCATCAGGTATGCACAGCAGCATGGCAGCTGCCTGTGTCCTGCCTTTGCCACCCCGAGGAGGGCTGTCACGCTGATGTGTGCTCTGTGGCATGGAGCAGTGGCCACGTACTTGGAGCAGTTGTGCTGCAAGGAGACAGTGCTTGTAATCTCTCCATAGCCCCTGCCATTTCCCTCTGCAGAAAGCCAGGGATATGCAGAATATCCAGCTAGCTTTTGTCCAGCAGAGGAAGTGGGGGGGGTAATAGGAGTGCCTTTGTGTTGCTCCACGTTAAACATCCCAAGGAAATGCCTCCCAAAAACAACCCCCAGCCACCAACTGGCTCTTTGAGCACCCAGTTCTCAGCAAAATCCTCACATTGAGACCTGTGGGAGCTGGCTCACTCCTTTTCTATGAAGTGACTCACGAGAAGATCAGAGAAAGTATGACTTTCTTCTGGCACTGAACAATGAGATGGATGAAAACAGGGACAGGCACCTCTAACAGGGACAGGCACCTCTAACCACCACTGTCCTTGCTGTCCGGGAGCATCTTCACTGCAGCCCATGGGGCTCGTGCTGGGATGAGGAGAAGGGGCTGGGATCCATCACCCTGCACACAGGGAGAGCACGGATCCTGCCAGCACAGCTACACTGATTTTACAGTCACAGCAGAGAAACAGGCACAACCCCATGTCCCCTCTAAAACAAGCAGGATCTAACCCCACATCCTCCACCACAGCTCACTCCAGCTTGTCGTTAAACCTAGGATAATGTTGGGTTTTTTCTCTTTTAAGCACAACTGCACTGAAATAATCCATTTTTTAGTGCTATGACTGTTGCTACATGAATGTGACACAGCATGTTTATACTGGACACCTGAAACTAAAACTAATGTGGAAAAATTAGTTTGCTGGGTTTTCAGCAGAACATTTGGACTGTTCATGGTGCCCAGCCCTGGAGGTTCCTGGGGTCAGCATCTCCCGCAGCAGAGACCTCCTGTCTTGCCGTGCCCTGAGGCCATGTTGGGTTGCACGGGGACGTCAGGACCAGGGCACCCCGCTGCACCTCCTGAGGCCAGCATCGCTGGGCATGGAGTTACTCTGCAGCAAATGCTGATTGGCCCATGCCCTGCTCAGCTCTCCCTGCAAGTCACATCTGACACACCGGAGGAGAGTTTAGGTGGTTCAACATTTAGGCTTGGCTGCTCCATCCTTTTAAAGCTCCTGGAAAAAAGGCAAGAAAGTAAGGGAGGCATAAATCAGTCGCTAGTGTAAGGCCCCTTATCTCAGAACAATGCCTTGCAGTCTGTAATGGCTAATACATCCACAGGCCGCCTATCATGCTGCAGGGTTTGCTGCAATTAGATGTGCTTTGCTCCATCCTGACTGCACTCCTGCTGCTCTCTGTACACCAACCCCGCCACTGCAGCCAGGCGACCCTGCCACAGAGCTGCACTCACCCCCCTCAGGTAGCATGGGGGGTCCAGGCAGCACTGTGCATTTGGCTGGCTGTCTCAAGATGCAGGGGTCTGCCTGCTCCTTGCACCCATGTGCGAGCAGATGCTGAGTTGCTGACTTGTGAGGCAAAGTCATGCTGTGGAGCAGCAGAAAGCAGCTGTTGGGAGAAGCTGAGCAGAGCAATGTGGGCGCGCTGCAGTCGTCCCCCCCCCGCCCCATCCACCGGCCAGAGCATCCCCGGGGCTGGGGAGAGCGCCTGGGTGTTGCAAAAAGCTGCATGACTAGCATCATCCCGGCTGGCTGTGGTGTGCATTCAATGCCATTTCATAGGTAATGCGTCATTTAACATGATTTATTTACTCAAATTGTTTAGTTTGTTTTCTCCATGTGTAAGACCATAAGGGGATTGGGACTTTGCTGGGTTCCCTGCCTCCCCGAGCGGTGGGGGTGAACAGCAGTACCCTTTGGGCTCTGGTAAATACACCCCTGGCAGACAAGGAGCAGGAGATCAGGAGCCCCATGAATATGAACAGGGTGAACATGATCAGGAGCTGAGTATGAACACTTGTGGTCCAGGTGAGAGGAGAGCACCACGGGGCTGGTGGGGGGCACGTGGGATAGGCCCTGGGGGCAACACTCCTGGCACCCCAACATGTCGCTGCACCTCTGTCCACAGACTGTGAGGGGGCAGGGAGTAAAGCTGCTCTCCCACCCACCTCTGCAACGGAAAGGTAAGTGTGTGTGTACCAGAGAGCAAAAACAAGACCTATATGTTTAAACTGGCAAGTTCTGTGTTTGTCATCGAGCTGTAAAATGATACCCTAACAGATGAGGACAGGAACTTCTTGGAAGGCTCAAGCACAGACAGCAGGAGTGGGGGAATAGCATTTTGCTTTATTTCTTTACATGCAATCCAAGGTTTTATTTTTTTTCTTGCAGTGTTATATTTTTCTATCCAAAAATGGTTATGAGACTGCCAGCTCTCAGAGGCAAGAACTGCCACTCAGTTCGAGGGCTTGTACAGCACCTGACACAACAGGGTCAGGGTCTCTAGCTGGGATACAGTTAAATGCACAAATAATAAACACTGGGCTTGAGGGATAATGAAAAAGCAAAACAAGTGACTGGAAACAGTGTGAATATGTGTATCGGCGTGTGTATGGGCATTATCAAAAAGCTTGCATCCGAAATGAACACCAAACACCAGCTATTTCCAGCTGACTAGCTACATGGAGATGCAGAAGACATTACAGCCATGCAGATGATACTGAGCAGCAGGCTTTTTTTGTGCTGCATTGTAGGAGAACATGTGCTTAAACTAGCAGCCGGCTCCTGTTTATCACTAGAATATAGTACCTATTTCAGTGGGTGGATAATTTTAGGTGAATGAGAAAATGCTGCTTTTCTTTGGGTTAATGCCATGTGCTGGTTGAGATTATGCTCGCAGCAGTAACTTTTATCAGGTGCTGCGTGGTAGGAAGACAGCCGCTTAACTTGGCGAGTTCTCCCCCGTTTATTTATCACTCAGAGGTGGTACCTTATTTGGCTGGATATGGATCTTGTGCAAGGTTACAATGCAGGAGGGGGATGTGTATGGCACAAAGCAAATGTCGACTTTCTTCCTGTGATGCTGTGACTGTCAGGATGTGCGTGGAGAGACAAGATGCATGTGAGCTACTGCCGATATTAAGGATGTTCTTTTTTAGCTTAAATTAGGGGAAAATCCTTAACAAAACCAGAAAGGTTTATTCTCCAGTCCTTCGGTGAGATGCCAGCCAGCATCTAAGCTGTATTTCAGCTCTCAATTTATCTTGAGGCATTGCAAATGTCTGAACAACAGCGGTGTCCCCAGGGGACTGTCACTGAGAGGCAGACTTGGGCTCTGGGGACCAACCCAACATGGTCCCTGCCCAACTCACAGACTTTTCTTCATCCCCCCAGCCTCACCAAATGGGCAGCACTGAGAAGAGGGTGAGTGGGCTGGGAAGATGGAAGAGTAGGGACCACATGCGTTGCTCAGTGCATCAGCAAGGACCTGCCCTGCTGCAGGGGTCCTTCACCCAGCATTGACTTGGGGGTGCCAGCCAGCACCCACTTTGCTGTACAGGGTGTGCTGAAGGCAGATGCAGCCCTGCATGCCTGGTGCTGCTGGGCCCTTTGCAGAGCAGCGTGGCCAGCTGAGCCCTTACCCTCCACAAGACTCTGTCCTTGTGGTGCTTTATGGCCATCAGCATGTCCCAGTGCAAGCACAGACTGTCCCAGGAGGTCACAGCCTGCCCAGCTGGATGGTAGAAGAGCATCAGGTACAGGAGACATAGGTTTCCCACCCCTGAGGGCTCTCCTGGGGGGCACACCTCATTTTGTGTTATGCTTGGGAGGGAAGGGGATGGGCAACCTCATCTCCTGGAGTCAGGAGGGCTGTAAGAATGACTGGAGTGAAAGAAAAGCACCAGTAATAGTGGAACAACTATCCTCCGAGAGTCAGGCGGTGGATAAAGAGCCCATTAGACGAGAGGGCATACCTTTTCCTGGCCACATGGTATTGCAGAGTCTGTGGTTACGGTTTAATGATGCATGACACTGACAATCCTGAGCATTGATGTCTATTCCTAGAAAGACGTTCAACCATTGCACAGTGAGGATCAGGTTAAGGAAGCCAGGATGTGTCTGCAGTGCTCACTCACAACCTTCCTTCATGGGCTGAGAGCCAAGCACCTACAAACATAGTCACAAAGTGGGACCATGAGGCAATGCTCAGCTGATCCAGAGCTCCCAGCACTGACACGAGGATGACAGTGATGGAAGATCATGGGGACCGTGAAGAGTTCATGGTCAGCCGGTGTGTCGCAGATTGGTAGGGACCTGAGATGGCAAAGTTCTGGAAGCTTTGGGGTTTATGGTGTGGGGTGCTGTCACAGGAAGGACACACCAGCTCTTCGGACCCTGCTGTGACTGTTGCAGTACATGGATATGTTGGTCCCACTGGCTGTCCCAGGTCTCACAGGTGATGTCTTAGAAGGGATGTGCTGGTCTCTGTGCTCCAGGACCAGGTCAGGGCTGTGGGAATCAGCCCTAAATATCCAACCTGGCGGTCTCTCCGCAAAACCACATGTTGGTCCAGGCAAGGCAGCTTCCAGGTGCCAGGGACCATCAACAGAGAGCCATTGGCATGGGTCAAAAGCACACTGGGAATGAGGGGATGGGGCCATCAGCCCTCCATCCTGCTCTGTACCACTTCTCATTCTCACTTCACAGCTCATCAGGGCGGCACCGAGGGGCCAAGACAAGCAGAGCATCAGAAATAGGGCAGTGTGGTGCACTGTGGGGCAGGGAGATCCCAGCATGGAGCTCTAGGCTGAGTATTTAAAAAGCCTGACACAGCTGGGCTTGAAGCCAGGGCATTGTGTCCTGCCTTCACCCTTCTCAGTCCAAAGCAGATCAGGGGAGCAGCAGGGGACACACTTGCCAGTGCCCTGGTCTGGCACTCATGGACCAGCAGTCATCTTCAGATACTGATGTAGTGTTTCAAATCCCAGGGTTTAAAAAGCCTCCAGGCAACTTAACAGGCACAATTAAAAATGTGTCATTGAGAGCAGCAGCATGGTGCAAAAACTACAAGGCAGGGACACAAAAACCTGGTTCCAGCAACCCTGCTGCCTGTGGCATTGCATCTCCCTGCCAAGTGCGCGTGAGATCACTGGTGGTGGCAGGGATCCCCCCACACGGGTGTGTGTGCACATGTGTGTGCAAGTGGACATGCATGGTGGTGGGGTCTGTGTCTTAGCACACTTGCATGTGTGAGACTGCGTGGCCCCTATCCCGTGCCAAGGTGAGGGACATCTAAGGATATTGCTGTGCATCGGCACAGAGCTCTGTGTGTTAACCGAAAACAGATGTATAAAAATAAACAGAAATACTAGATATGTGATTACCAAGGAAACGCATTTACATACAGGAAAGCATCCAAAATGACTGTCATTTACTTCCTTTATTTATTCACATTTATAGAAATGCTCCTACCCAGGGATCTGGGTTTGGTCATGCTCAAATCGCAAGAAATGGAGCCTGGTGGACCCTTAGCCCACCACCACCTACTGCCAGCTTGCCACGCTCCCATGAAGGAAAGCCACCCCTCTCTGATGGGGCTCGGTGTATGCAGTGCTGGAAAACACTTTCCTTCATTTCCCATCTCTGGGCACAAGAGATTTTTCCATCTGCTTTCCTGGGACCCCCCTGGGGAAGGATTTTCTGGCTCTCAGTGAGGCAGACGCTGCCTGAACCCAGCTCTGGGTGGTGACAGGGGGAATCAGGCACCAAGAGCTGTCAGGGTGAAGCAACAGGGACATTACTGGTGGAGGGATATGGGGGAATTTCTCAGTCCAGTTGCTAGCAGAGAACCTGAAGGGGGGGAGATACAGGCTGAGGCAAATCAAAAAAGAAGCGTTTTAACTTGCAAGAAATGGAAATCAGAAGAGTGAATTTGGGTCATGCCAAAGCATTCATTCTACAGGAAATTAAATGTTTTACAAGCCTTTCCTTTTCTCCCTTTCTTTTTCCTTTTATTCCTCCTTTTGGGGGGGCTTTTACAATTAAAAAAAAGTTTCATTTAGAAAATGCACAAAGAAAATGTTTTAGTTGTCCTTTTTTCCTGCAGTTGTACACTGAATGCAGCCCTTGCACCCAGCTTCAGTCCCATCAAAATGGCATTTGGGGCTCCTTTACCAGCCATCAGAAACAAAATCCTGCACTATTTTGACTGGAATTCTCTCCGACTGTAATCTTCACTGCAAACCTTTCCCCATACCCACAAGAGCCCAGGCGCTGACCGGTGTCTTGAGGGTCTGACATGAAGACCAGTGGATGAGCCAGCTCCATCCCAGCCCCCGGAAAGCTATGGAGATGCTGGTGTGCAGCGAGCTGAGCAAACCGCGAAGTTCATGATGTTCTGGGAATGACTGCAGAGGAGATTGGTTTGAAGAGAAGATTTGTGCAGGTTTTTGGGGGTACAGTTTTTTTGTCATGCAGCTTTGCCTAATGCAGGCACGTGCATGGTCCTCAGGCTGCTGGCCTCGACTCTGGAGATGCTCTGCTCCGGGGGAAGCAGGGAGGGGTGCAGCTCTGAAAGGACTGGCCCAGCTCTGGACAGAGGGCCAGTGACCTGCAGACCATCCACATTTCCCATACACAAGAAGAGACACAGAGGCCCTGGGGCTACTCTGCCATTGCTAAAGGGACCATTTGGCACCATGGACCTTTTGTTCCTGGTGAGGTCCTGGTCCATGTTGGGTCCATCAAATCTCCCATTGGCTGTGTGGTGATCCTGCAGGACTGAGGGATGGTGCTACGGTCCCCAGCCACAGATGCAAGCCAGGTGAGGGGGGCTGAGTCAGCAAAGTCCACTGCATTACCCACACCAGCCTCCCTCGGCAGAGGGAAGCTGGAAGATGACACGGTTTGCTGCTCTGTTCTTGCGCTGCCTCTTCCGGGTAATTGAGCTGACAGGGTGTGTGCAGAGTTACTGGGTAATTGCCCACACACCTAAGGTGTGGTAGAAGCCAGGAGGTGAAGCCAAATCTTCTGCCTGACCTAGATGCAGAGGTGTTGCCCAGCAGAAGTGGGATGAGGAGGTGGAGAGGAGGAAGCGAATGATGAAATGCTTCTGTGGGCACAGCACGAGCCCAGCCTTCCCCCAGGCACCCTGGAGAGGGGACTGAAATAACCCTAAGATATGCTGGAAGGGGAAGGCAAAGTGGCTCCCAGAGCAGGGCATGGAGCTGGGCAAGAGCATCTCTGCACAGACGGGGAGCCGGGGGCTGGTGCGGTGACACACTCCATCTGAGTCAGCCCTGCAACACTGTCATATGAGAGGGCTGTATTAGCAGGAGCCTCATGTGTAGGACAAGGAAGGTAATGCTCTGCTGGCTGCCTGTGTTTGTCCCCACATGTTCAGTTGTTCAGGTTAACTGGCTCATTTGCCTAGAAGTAGGGTGCCAAGCACTAATGGCTTTGGACAAGCAGCCTGTGCAACGCTTTGCTCTCCAGCCTTTCTGGGGGCTGCCGCAGGTGCTGCCAAGCTGGCCTGGATCGGGGCAGAGGGGCTGGAGCACTGCTGCCAGGAAATATGCCAGTAAACGTGTCAATAAGCAAAGGCTTCTGCAGCCATTGACTCGACAGAGCAGTGCGGTCCCCATGATGCAGGGGACTGGCCTTGTTATATTGTCCAAAGGAATAGGGATGGGCCACTGAGTCCAGTTCACAAATTGGCAAGCACTGGAGAATAGAGATTGGGGCCAGGATACTCCTTTTCTCCCTTCCAACATCTTCTTGAGCTCACCGCCAATACCTACAGAAAGTCTGGAGGCTACAGCATGCCCCATAGCAGAGGTACCCCAGCATCAGCATGGGTGAAACTCTCACAGCCAAGAGAAAAACAAAGCCCAGGTGACTGTCCCATGTTAACCTTGAACCTGCAAGTAACTTTCACCAGCCAAGTGCCATCAGTGCACCAGCATCAAGCAGACCAGTAGTCACGTCCAGTCTTGGCAACCTCATTATGCAGCAGGAGAAAAATATTCCTGGTGCCATGCAGACAGCCCCCTGCCTGAGTTCTCTCTTGCCCACAGAAACCATAGATTTCCTGCCTCTAGGTTTTTCCTTACAAAGGCCTTACAGTGACCCTTCCTACTTGTGTCCACCTTTCCTGGCCTCAGCTTCCCTCCCCTACCAGTCTTGCTGTTTTCTGCCAGCTCTCTGGCTATGCCTGGCTTAGGGCACATCCATGGTGGGGACCTGGAGCCCTTCCCTCCAGCCCTTTCCTCCCACAGAGATGTAGGCTCCAGGCAGAACCAGCCATTTGTCCATACTCACCCTCTGAGCTCCCCTGGCCAGGCAGCCTCATTATCCGATCTGCTTCATTTCTCAAAGCCTGCATGCCAACGTCTAAACCTTGGGTAGAGACCAATTCATGTCCACCCCAGCCCATTTAAGAGACACCAAAACAAATCACGGCAGTTCAATCTGAGGTTCTTGTCAAGACCAAATTCTCTTTTTTTGCTCGTTAGCAAAACAACCTCTAAAGTCATCTCCCCTGTTTCTGGCTGGTAGAGCAATCTGACTGTGATCAAGGATATCTGTAGCACTTGTTCTCCCATCTATGCCCTGGAAGATAAGTTCTCCTGTATCCACGGTTCCCAAGATTACTCATTCCTCCTGGATGAGGCCTTCTAATTCTTCCATTTTATTGCTCATGTTCCTGGCATCAGTACAGAAATACTTGAACTGTTTCTGCCTGGTCTTATCTGAGCTCTCAGCCGGGGAGGTGCCGTCCGTTTTCTAGCTGGAAGGCCTGCCTGACGTCGGTTTTTGGCAAGGTAAGTGCTCTCCCGTTCCTTGCTGCTCTCTGCTCTTCCTTTCTTGGTTGCCCTGCTCCTACTGACATGGTCATCCTCCCGCTGTATGTATATTCCAGGCAGGGTGCAACCAAGGCCAAGAAAGGAAATACTCACTGAGACTGTCCCAAGACGCATCCACTGGGAACATCACTACTTATTTCTCTTCCTCCTGATAACCTCCTTTTAATATTATCCACTGCAGACTCACCCTTCACAAGTTCTTTATCCACTTTAATTCTGTGATCCCATCTTCTCTAGGTTAGCTAATAATTTCCCATGGGTGCTTTATCCGATAGTTGTTTAAATCTAGACAGATGCAATGCAATGCATTGCCTTTGTGCAGAAAAGCCATGGCTTGCTTAGTCTCTGACAAGCTACCTTTGAAGAGCCCATGTTGCATTTTATTCCATTTTTCCATACATATCAGCGACTTTAACTGTTCTATTTAATATAAGCTCAAAAACCTTATATATGACAGAGGCCAGATTATCTACCCTGCATTTACAGGTTAAGATACATGCTTTACAGTCTTCAGTATGGTGGCAGTGCCTTGGACTGACTTCTTGCTACCAGTTCTGCTCCTTCATGAACCAATTCTTCCAGGACTGAGGCAGAGGCGAGCTGGTTCCTCACAATTTCAGTGCATTAAACTGTTGGAGCTTTCTTCCCACCAAGGCAGTGGTCACTTCCATTTCCGTACTGTCATTCTCCTGTTCAAAAACAGCATCCTCACCAATGCCAGTGCAGAGTGGTCAGGCAGTGTGAAGGCATGGCAGCAGCATCTTCCCCCCATCCTCCCATACCCATCCCAGACTTCTCTTGTCATAAAGCCCACTTACCAGTTGTGCCACCTGCAGCCCCAGAAGACTAGTTCCCAAAGTTCCCAAGGAAAATCGCAAATTTAAGAACAACCTTTTTTCCACTAATACTTTCCAGTGGCAAAGCCTTCTTCGCGAACTCAGATCACCTACCCACCTCCACTGTGCTCACTCCTTGCCCTTCTCCAAAAGGCAAGCGCAGAACTCCTCTGAAGATCACCCAAATCTTTCTTGTCTTTGCTGATCTTCCCCCCTCCTTGGCCTAGACACCCTTGACATGTGAAAGCAGAAACCTGTCCACCATTTGTCCCTGCCAGGAGAGTCCACACCAATTTGTCCGCTCTGTCCTCTCTCAGCCTTCTCTGCATGCCCCCTTTCCCCTCAACCTCTGTTTCTTGGTTAACACTATTATCTCCTCCTTTCTTCTTTTAGGATTAGCTATTTTCTCTTTTACGGCCTACCTTCTGTTTCTCCTCCCTGAGCTCTGGTGCACCAAACCTAGGTCTCCACTCCATTTTCTGTTCTACTGCCTCCTCCTTTTGCCTTGAGTTCCTAACCCTGTTTCTGAGGGTGTCAATCCTTGTTCAGACTGCCCTTCGGATCTTTTCACACAGCAGGTATCTACAGTTCTTCAGTTTTCTTATGGTTCCTCCTTTCTCTTTTTCTATACTGTTTTAAATTTCCCATTTCACTCCAGCACAGTACCCAGCTGTTTCTATACTTTTGGGTGTTTCTTCCACAATGCTCTCTGGACACAACCCCACTTCCCTTGCAAGCACTGGGAGGACAAGGTGGTGGGCAGCTCTGGGATCAGAATAAGGGTATTCTTTTTTAGCTTATATCCACCTTGTCCCGTATACATTATCTCTGTTCTCCCTTTTCTGCGTGGCTGCAAGTGGGAAGGGAATCAGGCCATGTAATACATACAGCAAAGGCTATACCACTGTGACCCTTCGCCACAAGCAGCCTACTTAGAAAAGAAAGAAACTGCAGGACACATTCAGCCACACAACAGCTGGGATACTGAAGTGTAAGATATCCATCCCATTAAAAAGCTCAAAGGTAAAAATCCTCCTCTAGTGGCATTGTTGTTTTCAGAAACACCTTAAAGATGCTTTGATTTTTCATTTCTTATGTCCTTGTTATACAAAAGCAACAGAACAACTCTCCACACAAGCACCATTAGCTACTTAACACATCAGGGTCAGAAGGAATAAAACCTGGTTTTTATGGCTATTCTTTAGGCCCAGCTCATCCAGCTATGCAGAGATACACTAAAATTCAAGTTTATACCACCTCTGTAACCATTTCCATGGAAGGCACCATTGTGAGATGATTTTATCAGTCAGGACCATCATGATCACTTGTGGATTTCGTGAGATTTCATCCTTCTCTTGAGCAAAACAGAATACATGAAGTGCAGGCTCCAAGCTCATTATAGACAGGGTACAGCAAAGCTGCCCTCCTGAGCCACCCAGACATACAACAGTATAATTTGTTTTGGGAGATAACCACAAGGAACCCTATCCACAAGCCAGATTCCATCATATGAAGGATTTGTTCACCTATAGACAAGCCCATCAAACTCAGGATAAGCCAGACCCAGGCTTCAGATCCAAAAATACAGCACAAATCATTCAGTGTTTCCCAGCAGTCATTCGTGTTGCCATTTTTCTGCTCCTTGCCTCCTGGCCCCTGGGCTGCTTTGTAAAAAAGTTCCACAGTGAAACCAGCCAAAGTCGAGAATTTCCAAGAGACATGAAAATAGCAGAATGCAAATTTTGTGGAGGCTTGAAATTTCAAGTGATTTACCGGTGTCAAACCCGTAAAATCAATTTGGCAGGTGTTCTCTGGTTAAAATTAGTTTTAACTGAAAGCTGGAGGCATTATTGTGGGTGTCTTTGAGCATTGTTTTGGATGCACAAGGCGTAAGCATGACTGTGTGCATACAGCCCATGTATGCACGTTGTAAAGTGTAATCCTTCTCATGTGCCTTGTAATGAATGCTTTTTGTGCATGCTCAGAGATATCTGCGGACTGAAGCCATGTGGCTGATTACCACAAAACAGTATTTGCAGTGGATTTCTGGCATTTATAAATCCCTGATTTGCTATGGTCCTGGGGTGGTCAGTGTGCTGACAGCAGGGTGATGGAGGCAGGTCCCTGCCCTGGTGCAGCATTAGTGCCTGCAGGTTTGCTCCCAGGATAAGCCCAGCCATGACAGCTGGGTTCGAGGGGCAGCAAGAGTGAGAGAGACTTGATGAACTCATGGCATATAAAGGCAAATGGGTTCTGCTCACCCTGGCCAAGGTAGCACTGCTCAGTGCTGCTTCCCCATGGTGGAGCCGCCCTTCCAGCAGACATGACACTGTGGGGTGCAGGGTGGAATTACTCTGTATTCCTCCTGCCCCAGACACTGTTAGCTGATCCTCCTGCTCCTGGCTTTCCCAAGCACTTTGCTGGCTGGGTTAAGTCTCCACTGAGCATTTGGGCTCCTCTGGAGGGGGGGGTGGGGAGGATTTCTGTGAGAGGGTGGAGAGTGGTACTCTCCAGATAGAGCTACCTAGAGAAGGAAGTCAGTGAGTCCTGAGTGGAGATGAGTGGAGACCTGGAGTGCACATCGCACACCCCATGTGTAGAAGAGAGGAATAGGGAGACCTCTTCCTTCATCCTGACTGTTCAAGCCTCACCAATAATGTCAGCACCTGCAGTTCACCACCACCCCACCAGTACTCCACAGCCCCCTCTCGTACCCCCTTGGCCCTGGAGTCCCCTCACAGGACCTGCTTCTGTATTGCCGTGATACTTGGCTGGGAAGCCTAAAGGCAGTGCTGGCAGGACTTGTCCGGGGGAACAAGTATGCTGCAAAATCAGGCGAAAGGGCCTGACTCTGCCCTTGCACAGCAAGCCAGGGGGAGCACCATCTCCCTGATTAAACCTTCATGAACTGAGAAGGGTCAGGCTCCAGCTGCCTGTCTTGCCCTTTCCTCAAGAACAGATGCCATTTCATGACAGTCCTGCTGTCACCAGAGAGCTGCTGCACAGCACTGCCTGCTCATCCTGCTGTCTTTTGAAAAACCACCATGTCCCAGTGACCTCAGTATATCCCATCTACCTGCACAGTCCTACTGTGTCACTGTGCAGTGAAGTCCACCCCAAGGAGGGACTCCCACACCACATCTCATCCTCCCAGGACACTCCAGTGGAATCCAGTATACAACCCGCTATGCACTCTAGCATCCCAGTCTGCCCCACCAGTGACATGGTGCGATCCCAGGATGCCCAAAGCACCCTGGTGCACTGCAGGACCCTGCTGGACCCCGCTGCACTGTGGGACTGCAGTGCTCGGCTGTGGAGGATCCCACTATACCACCGTATGCAGCACTGCCAGCATACCAGACCCTCTTCTTCCCTCTGCTACTCCCTCCTCTCCCCATTCCTCGCACCCAGCTGGCTGTCCGGGAGGTGACGTCTTCCCATCAGCAGGTCATCCAGCAGGGACTCTGCCTGATGCTGTCCATGACCAGTGTCTGCTGCAGCAACAAAGTCAGGTATTTTGGAAGCTGATGCTAAGGATACCAGCAGCCAGGGTTGTCTCCCCTTCATCAGTACTGTATTGTGGCGGGGCCCTGGGGTGCTGAGAAGCAGCCTTCAGAAAGCAGGTGATGAGTCCTTCAGCACATTTTGCAAGAGAAATATTGTGAACTCCATTGCTCCTGTCAAATCCTCCTGTTCTGTTCATGCCTGACCTCCTCCCTGCCCTCTCGGCTTATGGCTGGAAAGAAAACCCTTCCTACCTCTCCGGCTGCTGCTGTGCAGTGGGGCTGGAGCTAT
This sequence comes from Pandion haliaetus, assembly GCA_013401275.1. Classification (NCBI taxonomy): domain Eukaryota; kingdom Metazoa; phylum Chordata; class Aves; order Accipitriformes; family Pandionidae; genus Pandion; species Pandion haliaetus. The sequence goes on from VYZV01045371.1 coordinate 78,776, forward strand.
GGGACACCCTGACAGTGGCTCTGTCCGTAGGCTAAGCACCATGTCCCCAGGCAGGCTGGCAGCTGGGACTCCTTTTGGGGGTTTCCAGGGTCTTTTGCTCAGGCAGGCCACTCTCATGCTGGCTAAGGTTCTCCAGACCCCTGAGCAACCCATGCTCTCCTTTACTCCACACCTCCAGCATGGACATCTGATCTCCATCCACTCGTCTCCAAACACAGTATTTCTCCCCAGCCCCCCGTCATGCTGGGGCTCCTCTCCTGCCTGGGACATCACCCAGTTCCCCAGACAGGACCCATTCCCAAATGCTTCCCAGGGATCAGAAGCCACTCCAGGACCCCAGGCCCATAGGAGAGGGGTCAGAAGAGAAAGATGTGCCCAGGTCCAGGGGCTCTGGGCTGGCTCTTTGACAAGCAGCAACAGGGCTGAACCAGCATCACTCCCGTCCTTGCTCCAGGGTCAGCAGTGAGTCCAGAGGGCATGCAGGGAGCCCTTTATCTCCCCTTCGGAAATTAAAAAAGCAGCAGAAAGGATTTGGTTTTCATTAATATCTTTCTTAAAAAGTTTTCTGGCTTCCCTTCCCCATCTTCTGCCAATATTTCTTCGAGGGGGCGAGCGAGCGAGGAGCAGAGAACGTCTGGCAGGTTTTTGTTTTCAATTTGCACAAACTGATTTTTTGTGTGTGTTTTTTCTCTTTCTGGAAGTTCACTGCAGACAGGCACTTCCTGCAGAAATCATCATTTTCAAGGGAAAAATATCTTGCAAACATGTTTTGTCCCTCTCAGTTTGCCCCAGGTCTGCAAAACCCTGGGCTGGGCTGCTTTGCGTTCCCAGCCCTGCCATGCACCAACCACCAGCAACAACCAGCACCATGCTCCCACACCAGCCCTGCCTGTACCATCCCTGCTGCCTGCCCAGCACACCACCTCCCCATGCTGCCCCATCGCTCCCGTGGGGCTCAGGTTGTGTTCATCTGGCTCCCACAAAGTCAAACACATGGATGGAAGCTCCAAGCCTGGGTGATGGATATGACTTTGGGATTTGGCCAAGAGATGGGTCATGCCAGTAGAGCTCCACCACGGCGCCCTGTCCTGGTGGGGCAGAGATGCTGTGCCTTGGCAGCAGGTCACTCCAGATGTTTTACCAGATGTTCATCTCTGGTTTTCTCCCTGCTCTCCACTTGCCTCCACAGTGCTCTCGGCAGGCAAGACATGGCTGCAGCTGGGCAGGGGCACCTGGGAGGAGCAGGGGCATGTGTAGCTAGCAGACCCAGCGCAGGCTTTGGCTTCTCCCCACCTGGATCCCCAGTGAGCCCCACACCACGTGCCAAGCAGCATCAGTCACACATTGGCCCATCCAGACCCGGGCTTCCTGAGACAAAGTTCTCCGGTCCTGGAGTCTGTGCTGGCAGGCAGGCACGGAGGTGGCCAGGAGTGTGAGGTTAAATAATTCATTCCTCACAAATCTTTCTTAGAAACAATTTTTTTCTTCCCAGGGAGACACATTACCACCTTGCACACACAAACCTGACCAGGAATTGTAAGAGCAGGTTTCTGCAGTGGCGAACGGGGCAGGGAGAAGGGAGAGAAGGGAAGGAATAAAATATAGATTCTTGAACTCAGACCTGGGAAGCAGCAAAGCATCAATCTTGTTAAAGGACTAGTGTGGACTCTCCAGCCAGCCCACTTCATCCTGACTCCTGACAGGCCCCAATGATTTGTGCCTGCTCAGCAGAGGAGAAGCCCCATAACTCACCCGCCGAGACGGCGTGGGATGGAAGCGCAACCCGGCGAGCGGGGAATGACTCACCGCACACTGCATCCTGCCGTGGCATCGGGGCTCCCCGCACACCGACCGCCCGCACCAGCCCGCGGGCTCCTGGGACAGGCATGGGGTCCATCCCCATGTCATACCTCCAGCGTGGCACAAAAGCCTTGCAGAGCGTGGCAGGATTTGCTCAAAGATTTATGGGGCTCCCAGTGGTTTTAGCCATTTTGCGTAGTGCAGGTTATAAGGGGGGGGGGGGTGTGAGGAAATTCCTGGGTTGTCCCCATTTACTATGCTGCTTGCCCAGAAAACAGGCACAGCAGCTGTCCCCCATCTTGCAAGCTAGAAGGATTTGTTCTTTACACCCAGCCCTCGCTATCCTGCCATTGCTTCTGACGGTGGCAGGTCGAGCCCACAGGGCTCTGTGGAGATGTGCTGAGCATGGTTATCATCTCCAAGATGGACAGTGCCTCTGCTCTGAGCCCTGCCTGCAGGCACCGGGACTGAATTGTTGATTAGTGCAGAATCCTGAGCAAAGAGAGGAAATTCTCCCTGGAGCCCTGCCAGGCCAAGTCTGCATCCAAAAATACATCCTGCCGTCCTGCTCAGAGCCCAAAGGTTTTTGGAAGGGAGGCTGCAGCTGCTTCGCATGCAAAAAATAATAGCAGCCCTGAGATCCCCGCATCTTTGTGAACAGCGCTGGAGTCACTTTCAAATCACAGCATTTATTCCAGAAGAGAGATGGGGAGAAGAAAAAGAAAAAGACACACATGCATCACCATGGATCTGGCAGGCAAACACAGCTCCAGGGCTTCTGTTTGCCCATCACAGGGAGATATACTAGGGGAAAAATATAGGCTGATTAATTATGCAGCCGGTTTGGTCCATTATATCATAAAACCCAGCTGTGTAGGACAACCTTGGAGATGCTACCTCTCTAGCATTATCTCAGCCCGGAACCAGGCGCCTGGAGCCAGGAGAAGCTGTCTCGGCACTGAATCCTCACCGCTGTGCGGAGCGATAGCATCTTCCGAAACCCACCTTTTCCATTTGAGATTAGGAGTGCAATGAACTTTGATATTGTACCACTGCTAATTTCAATCGGCAGGCCCCTCGCCAGTGTCACCGGAGGCCTCGGGTTCATTCAGAGAGCTGCGGCAGCTCACGAGGGGAGGAGGGAAAACAGCCAAAGACTCCCCTTGAATATTAATGAAGCATCAAAGCTTTTAGCTGCATGGCCGTGTCTGAGCGCGACTGCTCTCCAGGGCTCTGCTATGCTTGGCACAATAAAGCCTTGGTAATTATTTCCAATAACTAATTTAGATTATCATTAGCCCCACATTGGAGGCACAGAGAATGCTGCCCTTTCAAACACTTGAACCACTGAGCCTCAAAAATAAAACGTTCGCTCTCTGCAAAGAGATCTTTGCCAGCTCTAATAAATTAGAATATATTTGTGTGTGTTAGCGCCTGTGGTGGCTCAGGATAATGAGAGCAGGTTGTGTCTGGGAACAGAGGAGAAGGCGGCACCTCCTCTGCCCCCCTGCTTCTTCCTGCTCTGCACGGTGCACATTCCTTCAGGCCCCAATTTGTCCCCATTATCCTCCTGCACCCCCCAACCCCAAATCACCCAGGCCTGGCAGCCAACCCTGTCACAGCCAGTAATAACCCATAAATCATTCCACACCTTAAAAGAAAATTTCTATGCAGTGTTAACAGCCTCCTGTGCCACAGCCCTCGCTGCCAGCCCTGTGCTGAGCTGGGCTCTGCACCCTACAGTGGATGCTCTGCCCCGACCCTGCTGCCCTCTGCAGCTGGTGCAGGTCCAGCAGCTCTGCCCACACCTTCCCTGCAGTGCCCAGGCAAAGCTGCCCAGCTCCTCGGCTGTCTGTGCTGCCATCGAATCCAGCCTTGGGCATCCCCAGGAGGATCCCAGCACTGTGGTCCCCAATGCCGTGGGGCTCCTCCAGCCACTGTCAGGCTCATGGGGAGCCTGTGCTGCCTGCCTACCTGCCTGCCTGCTCACCCGCTGCCACCGACTCCACCTCTGTGGAGCAATCACCAGCCAGCAAGGATGTCCCTGGGAGGAAGTGGCAATGCAGCACACCTCCAACCCGCAACCAGCCACCTAACCTCCAACTTCCCCAAGAGGAAGGCAAAGCTCTCGGTGCCCCCCCTGACCCCAGAGCCCGCCCTGCACCAGGGAGACCTGCCTATAACTCCTGCCTCTGCCACCACAGGGGCCTTGGGACCTTGGGTGAATCACTCCAGTTTTCACAGCCTCTGTTTCATCAACCGTGTCATTAGGCTAATGATAATTAATGCCTGCAAAGGGCTTTATGCTCTTCAGCTGAAAGGTGATAGTGAAGGGTAAATTATTGTTATTACCATAAACACAGGGTACCTACTACTTACCACGGGTGGGACCTGCTTTCTGACTTGCCTCAGCTCCTCTTGGATTAGGACCAGGGTCAGGTGCAGGCTTCGCTTCCTCTGTCGTTTCCAAGTGAACCTGCATTTGAGACAGCCACAGCTGGTATCTGATCCTTTCTCATGCAAAGACTCAAAAATAAGGGTTGAGCTCATTTCATGGAAGTGTGCATGTTGCAGCACCGCTGGGGTAGGATGCAAGAGCTTCCTCCACCATCTCCATGCCCATTCTCCAAGGGGATGGTCACCTTCCTCTCACTGGCTTTGCTATCTACCCCTTCAGTGGTGAAACCATCTGAGCTGCACCCCTTGTTTAGTTCATTAACATGTGTATGTGCATGGATGTGTGTGTGCACCAAGAACACGTGTGTACTAGAAAACGCCTTGTGCATTTCTGGAAGGGATGCAGCAGGCAGAGTCAGGCAGATGTGCATGCTCTACGCTGCTGACCTGCCACAGGATGAAGCAGCCATGACCCAAAGCAGCCACTGTCCCTGGAGTTGTAGACATCCAGTGTCCCCACATGCCTCTAAGAGCCAGACCGGACAGCAGCTAGTGATGGGATGTTAGCAAACCTGTCAGCCCTGGGGGAGCACCCCACACCACACAGTGCAATTTTGCGTGTCCCAAATCTTCCTGACCACCACTTGTCCACCCCTTTCTCCATCATGGCCACTCATCCCAACACCCTTCGCATCACTGTCACACCACTTTTTTCCCACTTTCTTATTAAACTTGTTTGTGCCTCAAATTTGGTTGGACAGCTGATTGACTTCATTATTTACTTTTTTTTAAGCTTCTATTCCCTATGGACAGTTCCAATTTTCATTAAAAATCTTTCATCAGAATGAGCCAAAATTGTCAAAGTCTGTTTCTGGTTTTTGATTAAAAGCTGAAATCTGCAGTGGAAAAAAAAAAAAGATATTTCCCTCCATCCCTTCCCACCCCTCCTCCTATTTTTACTGAGATCCTCCCTACAGAAAATTCCTGTTGCTGATCTGCAGGATTGCCTGCTGTGTGGGATGGAGCGGGGGCTCATTTCTCCCAGGGAGAGAGAGCAGGAGCATCGCCTAGCCACACAGGCTCCTCACCGATCCCACAAGCACTGCTGAAGTCTAACAGCAAGTTCAGATCAGGTGCTTGCTGTCATCCTTGGCTGTTGTGACCAAGCTGGGACATCTGCATGAGCAGGCATGTTGGTAGCATCAGGTGCCCGCTGGTGGGCTCTCCCCAGGGCTGTGTCTGCCTGCATGGCTAGTCTGCTCCATCTGTCCAACCTCCCCCAGTCTCCGCAGAGTCACAGCAGTGCTGGTGGTGGGGACATCTGGAGGTCCCAGTCCATCCTCTCTCTTGGAGCAGGACTGTCACTAGCACTAGATCAGGGTAGCTGTGGCTTTTCCTAGCCAAATCTCACCAAGGATGGAGAAACCTGTGTCTCTGTGACCCTTCTCAGAGCTGCACCACCCTCCTGGGGAAAAAGGTTTCCCTCGTATCCAGCCTGAACCTCCCAAGCTGCAATCTGTGGACACTGCCCCTTGTTATTGTGTCTTCCACAAGCAAGAAGAGTTTGGCTCCGTCGTCTTTGTATTGAACCTTCAGGTAGCTGCAGGCTGTTACCAGCTCACGTTTCCCCAGACTAACCCAGCCCAGCTCCCTCCCGCTCTCCTTGCAGGTCATGTGCCCCATCCCTTTGTTCCAGTTTCCTCACATCCCTTCTGAACTGGAGGCCTGGCACTGGACACAGTACTCCACATGCAGCCTCACCCATGCTGCACGGAGGGGATAACTGCCCTCGATATGCCAGCCGTGGCTGTCCCAGCATAGCGTGATACATTTGCCTTACATGCAGTGAGCATGCGGTGTTGGCTAACACTCAGTCCAGACTCCACTGTAACCTCCAGGTCCTCCACAACCTGCTGCTGAGCACGTCGTGTCCCAGTTGGGCCCAGTGCACAGGGCTAATCTGCCCCGGGTGCACTACTCTGTACTCCTCATTGCCCTCAATATAAACCAAGTAGCTCTGGCTGAACCACTTTTCACCAGCAGCTGGACCAGCCAGCTGGTATGCACCAGAGCTCGCAGCTCCTAATTTCTTTCTGTACTTGACCTGAAGCTGCCCCTCAAATTAACCTCCACTCAAATGCACCCTTCCCACCTTGTGTTGTAAAGGCACACATGGCCCTATAAGCATGGCATCTTCAAAGACCTTCATAATCCTCGTCATTCACAAGTGGACTAGCAGCACCTGCTACAGCGTGCTGCTCAGAGGGATGCCCCACAGCCCCGCGGCTGTCCATGCACCCCTCCTGCCTCCTGACCACAGGGCCAGGGTTCATGTTCTTGGTTCATGCCTTCTAAATCGTTATCTATGAAATGTAATTACCTCTCCTCCTCCCCCTCCCCCTGCCCCGGTTCCTTTCTCTCAATCCTGGAGTGATTTCTTCCAGTCCATGTTAATGTTCTTGGAGGAAATGGGTTATCTTTCCTATCTTTCCATATGTGCAAAATCGCAGCTCCTACCCCCCTGGCTCAGCACTGCATACTAATAGGGAGGAGGCTGAGATTGAAATGTATCAAAATGCAAGAAATCAGCTTTGCTTTTGCATCCTCAGAAGTCTTATTTTGATTTTTGGGCCAAACATATTGTGCATTTTCTGTAACAATGAACTTATCGCACTTATTATGATAAACTGAGAAGGCACTTTCCACAGTAGACTAAAATCCTGCAGATTGACTTCAACTCTCAAATATTTTTGGATACACATAAATTTTTCCATGGCTTTTCTTACAAGGGGAGTGTCCTGTCTGCAGCTAGTCTTTGTGTGAGCGCAGCAGCTAAGCCCCAAATGACGGGACCTCTCATCGCTCCTTCGTGCACTGGGAGTGGGTGGCTGAGGCCATGTCCTTGCTCCCTGGGCAGTGCCAGGGCATTAGTTACACTGCATAGGAACTGGATACCCTGCATAGAAGTACTGGAAAATGTTTATTTTGCTACTCTAGGATAAGTCCAGTCCCAACCCTGTGACGACCCAAGGCAGAGGGGGTCTTCAGCCCCCTGCTTGCCAGGACATCCCACCCAGCCTGCGCAACCACCCACTGAACTGCACTGCAGAAATCATCTCCCTCTTGAACACTGTCCCTTGGGTTCCTGATTAGCAGGAGGCATTGGAGAGCCTCTGGAAAACTAAGCCAGGTAGATATCCCTGTAGCTTTGCTCTCTTGCCAAGCAAGATGAGACAAGAAGACTCATTCGCCTAATGCCCCACCACAGCTAAGCTGCCACTGCAAAATCCCAAGCTAAGCAAACATCTGGCAATTACAGCTGGAACATTTCCCCGTGTGACAATCAATGAGGGCAGCAAACACATCCCCTTGTATTCCACACTGGCCAGCTACATCCCAAAGCCTCTGCATCTCCATGACTGCACTCGCCTGGTGCCACCTCGACCTCCCCAATCACCTTTTGCAGACACTTGGTTGCACATTTCTCTAGACACCAGAGATCCTCCATCATATCCTCACCAAGCAGTGTCCAACCACCTGTCTCCACGGGCCACGAGCAGAAATATGCTTAAAAACACACCAGATATGGTAAAAAAGTGTTTTCCTTCTTCCCACAGACTGATCAAACCTGGGACAATGCTGTGTGGGGATAGATCTTCAGGACGCAGCAACCCACAGCCAGCTCATCAGCCAGTCTCTTTAAGCACATTTGGCAGCATGGGGAAATAACCACTGTGTAAAACTCTCTGGAGTTAATTCCTGGGAAACGAGAGTGCCACGCCGTGGTGAGCGCCCGGCAAGCACAGAGAGCTCACACCATGCATCGCCCCGGGTGGCCACCCCAGCCCGCAGCCTCTAGCCCTGGGCAAGAGCTGGGCCAGTGGGAAACTGTATTTTGGCACATCACCTCCATCCTTCACCTTCAGAAACGAAGCATTCAGAAAATGAGAGCAGAAATGCCCTCACTGACAGGTTAGAATTAAGAGATTCCAGCTTTTTATAAACAGTCTTCAGATTTCCTGAAAGTTACAGTGCCGGGCATCATTTGTATGCAGGATGTATTCTAGCTCAAAGGTACCAGAACTAATGCTGTCCTGTTAATGAACTGAGTGAGTAATAGCCATGGGTATAGAAAGCTTATGTCTGAAACTAATCCTAGTTAATGAATCTATTGTTACAGGTATTAAATGGTGACAGGGGGTTTCATCCATCAGCCCTCCATTAATCACAGCGTCCCCGCCTATGCTTATTATTTAGAAGCCAGCAAAGGGATCTTAATGATATTAGTAATAGACCGGTTGTGGTACGTGACCCAGGACAAGCTAGGGATTTAAGGTGATAAGTGTCTGATCGCATAAGGCATTTTAGAGGTGATCCAAGCGGCTTTGCTCCCCATGGCATGTTATCTTGTCCCTGCCAGCTTGCTCTGCTCAGACAGCACACTTCTCTCAGAGCATTAGTGTGCAGAGCCGTGGTGGCCACACTGGGAGCCTCACCTCGCCTGCTGCTGCCTGCGAGGAAGGCCGGCGACTGCTCGGGGTCTGCCCATGTTCTTCAGCCACCCCTTCCCTGCAAGACACACACCAGGTGCCCGAGCATGCAGGGGCACAACATAGGGCCTGAGTATGCCCACGGGGCGCACGCATGGGCATTGGGATGTATTTGTCTGCACAAGTAGCCAGGTGCAAGCCCACGTGCATGAGCACAAATACTCACACACCCACGCAGCCTTGGAGCAAATGACTCAAAGGTTTCTCTGGAAAGACGTGAGGAGCATCTGATATTCTACACTAATTCTCCATCTGGACGCTCTCAGCATGTATGTTGGGATTCATCTCATTGTGGTCCCCTAAAGTCAGAGATATTTCAGCCCAGCGAAGGGATACCATCATCTCCAGGGCAAGGCAGGTTCTCTGAGAGGGCCAGGACAGTGTCTAAGGTAAAACAAGGCACCACCTTCAGGGATGGCCCTTTTCTGCCTCTCTGCAAGGCAGCCTGCATGGTTGGCTTTGACTGCATGGACCACCTTGGGTTGCTGATGGTGGGAATGAGTCCCAACTCTGCACGCCTTGGCTCCAAGCAAGTGAGGCTGCATTTCGTGAGAGCTTTCAACTGGGGCATGAATGGATAGGTTTGGGAGGAAGTCTTGCTCTGGTGCATTAAATAGTTCCTGTCCTTTCTTCTCCAGAAGACTACTGTACCCTGAAGGCTAATTCTCCTGAAGATTACTGCAGTGGCCCTGGGTGAGGGATGTACCCAGAGCCACTGCAGCAATGCTGGTTGGACACCACGGCAGCAGGGCCAGCGGGTCATCTTGGTGAGGTGGGCAGGGATGCTATGTGAGCCAGGAGCCTTCCTTCAAGATGTGAGTGCCAAATCCCAAATATAAAAACCTGCAGTAAATTAACAACCCAGAGGTCCCCACATCCCTGCACAGCTTTCACCTTCAGCCACCACTGCAGTTCGTGACCTGCTTACAATTTCCAGTTGAGAGAGCAAGCTCCCCAGTTAGGTAGGTGCCATAACTGTAGCAATCCTGGTGATCTGCTCCAGCTGATGGAAACAGAGGGATGCCCAGACACCATACAGGCAGTGGTGGTGCTGGAAGAGCAACGGTCCTAGAGCTCAGTGCTCACGCACCCACTATCCCCGAGGTGCCCACAGCGCGTAGGGAGAATGTCCCTGCAAGGCCAAGGCTGCAGGGGACAAGATGCATTGATTTGATGACCAAGAGCAATGACTTCAGAGGTGGCCACTAATTCACCTGCTCAGGGAACACCACACACTGCTGAAGAACACTCCAGCACAGTCCAGCTCCAGAAGGGAGCCACGGACTGGGGGTGAACCCATTCCTCTCTCCCAGCATGTTGAAAAGGAGAGGTGAATATCACCTGCCACCATGAGAAGCTCTTGGGGAGCTGTGCTGCCAGAACATCTTGGGGCCACTTAGGTGGTGGGAGGTCAAACTACATGGTCCAGGAGCCCTGGAAATCGATGATCCTACCCTCTTTTGTGGGAAGGCAGGAACTCAGATGCATGCTGAGATAATTTGCAGAAGAGGGGGTGCTGAGGACTGGGACTCCCCAGGGCTCCTTCTGTCTGCAGCAGGGGAACCTGCTCTGGTAGCTGGTGTGGGAGACCTGTGTGATACCCACTGCTCGGGGGGAAGAGCTGAGCTGTGATAAATGCTGTACATCCAAACATGGACTGGGTATCCTCAGGGTTTCTTCCCACCATGCCCATTTCACAGGGTCATCCTGTGCTGCATTGGCACCAACAAGCTGGGCATGGACCAGCTCTGAAGACCTGCAGGGTTGATCAGTCCTTTTCTATGCTCTACAAGGACTCTGAATTTCCATGAAAAACCAAGACAGGTAATCTGCCACTCGATTATATTTTTAGGTTAATAACAGATGTGTAAATATATGTATGCCTCATCTTCACAGGTATTCAGAGCCAGGAGCTCACAACTTGCCAGTGTTTAAAACAAGCCCAGATCTAACCTGATAAGCTGAGTGTAAACCCAGATCTAACCTGACACCTTGCCTTGCCAGCCACACAAACATCATCCTGTTGCTCTGCCATTTGCACAACGCAGCCCCACATGGCTGGAGCCCAGCAGCAAGACTTCGGAGCCTGCTGCTCCGCAAGAGCCAGCCCCATCCCCAGCTCTGCCAGCTCCCCACAGCCTGCTCTTGCTCTGCTGCCTGGGTTGAGGTTGCAGAGCTTCCCAGGACAGCTGACACCAGAATCAGCCCACAAGCAGGAGGGTGACCCCTCCAGCTGAGCATTCACCCCGAACCCTCCTGCCACAAGAATGATGTGGTTTGGGAGTTGTGTTTTCTTGCAGCGTTAAGAAACCATCCTCGCTTTCCTGCCTGCTCCAGAGGGAGAAGAAGAACGATGGTTCCAAGGGCTACATTACCATGATCATACCCCCAGAAAACAGGAGACTGCCTGGAAATCTCTTTTAAAAAGGGTAAGAAATGTTGGTGCCTTTGCTTTGTCTGTCTGTACTCACAGCATTCTTCCCCATCAAGCAGGAAACTGCCTTTATCCAGCAACGAGAGCTGAGATCCTCCCATCACCTGCTTCCAAGAGCTGGGGTTTTCAACAAAATACCCAAGACTTCAGGGCCTGGCAAGCAAGGCTAAGCCTTGGCCAAGGCTGGCCAGAAAAAAGAAGCAGGGCTCAGTCTCCACATGCTGCGTGAGCCCTGGCACAAGGCAGGTGGATACCTGGTCTCCAGTAGTTCCACACTGCGCTAGGACAGCAGCCAGGAGAGAAGGAAAAAGTAAGAGGAGAGATAATTATTAGTGATTGAAACTGATTGCATGAAAGAAGGACAGATGTTTCTTGTTGTGCTTGTGTGCCTGAGGCTACAGAGCCATGCAAGGGACCAGGGAAAACTCCTTCTCAGCCTGGGAATGCTGTGGCACTGAGCTGCTTTCAAACGAGGACCGAAATCCACACACATTTTCCCTCTGACTCTTGCAAATTCACACCGGAGCTGGTTAAAATGCCAGTCTCCTGATGTCTCCCATGCAGGTAGGTGATGTCCATATAGGCACCCTCTGGCTGTGGGCCACAAGGTGCTGCGGAGATCCCCCAGCTTACCTCCACCCACCCCCCCACCAGACATGCAGCCATCCTGGTAAGGCCAAGACACTGGGAGATGATGGGTCTGGAGACAGCGCAGCCAGGCCTGGGAAAGCAGGCAGGGGGTAGAAATTTTGAGCACAGCATTGTATAAAGGCACAGGACCAAAGGCAGGGAAAGCTCTTGGCCATCCTGCTGCTAGAACAAAACAGGCCTTTCTGTGAGAGCAGGAGGATTTACTAGTCATCATCCTCCCTTGTAGCACCCAGGATGGGGGATCCTGCTGGTGTTTTCTTTCAGAAAGGATGGGTCACGCAGGAGGAGAGCCAGCTGGTGTCCCCAGCAAGCAGAGGAGTTGCTGTCAAGGGGACACAAAGCCCCTGTGATGTGTTGTGTGGGCTGCAGTGCATGTTTAATGCTATAAAATATGTAAATAGAGGGCTTGTCTTAGCAATGTTACTGACGGTGGTGATGTGCGTTTGGCAGCAGTTCAGATGGCTTCAGTGCAAAGGCAGGATGGAGCTGGAGATGGTTAAGGGAGCTGAGAAGGGGTGTTGCCCCACCCGGAGGGGAATCAGCCCCCTCCAGCATGGCGTGGCTCCCTTGGGATGACCTGAGCTCCTCCCCTGGGAGCTGTTGGAGGGGCCACCCGGACTCATATTGCACCGGTTTCACTGGAAATAACTGTTCAAGCACCTTAGTTGAAAGGGAGGCTTTAGGGAAGATCCGTGGGAGGCAGCAGGGCTCAGAGCAGTGCAGGTCTCACTTCCGAGGGAGTACAAGGGACATTAACCAAGCAAGCGGTGCAGCGGGCCGGGAGAAGGTGGCAGCTCAACCCTGCAGGTGCCAACATCATTGCCCGCTGTCGGCTCAACCCGAGGACCCACAAGGAGGAGAGGATGCTCGCCACCCCAGCAGGTCCATGTCCCCGGGCTGACCCCAGGCCTCCCCGAGCTCACAGCCC
>VYZV01045371.1:91659-107760 GCA_013401275.1 Pandion haliaetus
GGGGATCTCCCTCCGCCGGGAGACACTCGGTTGCCACGGAAACGGGACGTTCCGCTCCTCGGCGCCGGTCCGGCGATGCCTTCGGCTCCTCCGAGCCCCGGGCGGCGGGACCGAGGGACAGGGAGGGCAGCTCCCACCCGGGTCCTCGGGTCACGGGCCGTGGGGCAGGTTGGGGGTGCCAGACGTGCGGGGAAGGCACAGGGCTGGGTGAGGGCACGGCTGCCCCTCACCTATCCCACCATGAGCCACCCCCCGCCCCCCATCCTAAACCCTCCAACAGAGCGGCGTGGGCTTTTTCCCACACAAACCCCCGGTCCTGGTGTCCCGGTTCCTCTCTGGTGGTCCCCTGGTCTGGCACAGCGCAGAGGGAGGTCAAGCACTCACCTCTTCAGCGTGGGGGAAAGGCTCTCATCCTCGGGACTTCAGTCCTTCTAGGCCATTCCTGCTCATTTCAGGAACACCCATGCACGTACAGCCTTTGGAGGGGTCCACAGTGGCCTGGTGGCAGCGAGGAACCACCAGCCCCCCAGTTTTCTCCACTTGCTGTCTGCCCTGCATTGCAATGCCAAGCCTTGCTGTGGCCCCCCTCCACTGCCAAAAATCACCTTCTTCCAGCAAGAAAGGGCAAGGAAATCCTTGTTCCCTCCACACTGTAGGTGTCCCCTGGATATCATGCCCATGTCATGCTCCCAGGCTGGACTGGTGGCTCCGTGAACCAAGGTGCAAGCCAGTGAAGAATCCATGCCCAGCCATAGCTCTCCCTTGTGCACAGAGCAGCTTTCCCCAGCCCCACAGGACTGCCTGTCTGCCCATGTCTCCTCTCCATCTCCTGGGAGCAGCCAGGGGCTTGGGGTAGGCTGGAGCAGCCCTGGGCAATTGAGTTCTCCTGGTGATCGGACGTGCTCCTGGGAAGGCCCTGGAATCATGCTGAGGCCATGAAGAAGGAGGAATCCTGTTTCCATGAGCTTCTCTGCATCGTGTTGTGAAGATCTGCTCATCCAAGGGAGCTGGTTGCAGGGTTTGGGTGTTCACTTGGACAAGTCTTTCATTTACCCTATGCAGACCTAGCCCAGCACTCAGGCAGCAGGCGCGAGGCAGTGCCAGCCCATGGCAGGGACAGGAGGAACCAACTCCATCCCACCTCCATAGCAGCAACGGCTGCAGGGTCCAGGTGAGACAGCCCGGCACAGCCACAGCAACCCTGTTTCTGCCATGCCCAGCATAACTCTTGCATCAGAAGCAAACACAGAGGAGATGGGCACAGCCCCACAGGAGGGGTGCAAAAGGCAGGGAGAACAGGCAGAGAAGGGGAAAGGGATGATTTATTAGTCCTGCAGAGTATTTCTCCTCCACCTGCTCCTCCCACTGCCCACCAGTCCATGCGCCTGGGCTGGGACTGGCAGGAGCAGGGAGCAGGGCACAGCCATCCTCAGCCAAGAGCTGCCCAGCAGGGTCTAGGCGTGCTGGAGGCTGATGTGCATCACTGAGACCTCCCATCCCCAAACCTCCCATGGGTGCCGACAGCCATGAGCCCAAGGTGAGGGGAGTCCCAGCACTCTGCTCCCTGGGACAGCCCCAATTCTAGCTGGCACCAGGGATAAAAGTGTGTCCACTGCTGGCTCCTATCTCCTCGCCTTCTTCTAAATAAAATATCATGTGAAGTGCACTCAAAGCGAAGGAACTGCGCCCCAAAATTTTTGCCACCTGGGGAAAGGGCCTACAGGCTCTCTGGTGCTTGGGCACTTGCATGTCTCCTCCCTACCTTCCCTGGATATTTTCTGGCAGAGCTGCAGCAGGGCTCAGTGCAAGGAGCTTCTCCTCTGCCCAGAACTGACTACAAGCAGGTCTCTGCCTCCATCCAGTCCCAGGAAGCTGCCTGCTGGCCCTGCCTGATGCTCACTCCGACTGGCACATTGTGTGTCACCCAGACCTAGCCTGGCCCCCACATTGCAGGACTTCGTCCCTGACTCTGCTCCAGCCCATGGATGGTCCTCCCACCTGCACCTCTTTTATCCCATGCTGTCTGCAGTCAGGTACATCCAGAACCCAGATCTGGCAGCCCTCAGCTACTGCCCCATGGGCCAAAAATGAATCCAGAGCAATGGGGTGGAGATACCAGCCCCCACAGCCTCTACCATACTGGGACACATGGGGTGTGCTGCCGAGGCAGGTCGGCCTCTTCGTAAGGAGCCCTTTGGCACCAGCTGCATCCTGCTGGCACTGCGGCTCCATTGGCACAGGCATCAGGTCAGGGCAGGCGATGCCAAGTGAGAGCCAAGCACAGCCCCCAGGGCCCCTCTGGGTCTTGCTGCTGGCATAGGGTGGCTGGCAGGGAGTAGCCTGTGGGCTGGAGAAGAGGACACCAGCCAGGACTTGGAGCTGCCCCAAGGCATTCTCCTCCTCCACACTTTGCATGGGAGCGAGGACCGCAGCTCCACCACGGCAGCCAGGCCAGAACAACCCATCGCTCACTGCTGCATGCCAGCAGCACTGAGCACAAGGTGTACACAGTGCCGGAGAGGTCTTGGTGTGGATGTCGCTCATGCTGGGCAGGAAGGCGAAGCATTGCAGTCCTCCAGCCACCCTCTATCCCATCTCACCCCAGGCTTGTAGCCCCCCTGTTCCACACAGCCAGTGGGACAGCTAGACCGGTCCTGCCTGTACAGCTCCACTCCAGGACCACAGGTCCTGCCTAGGACAGCCGTGGAGATATGACCTGTTCAGAGGCTCAGCTCATCCCACCATATCTCGCTTCAGCCTGACACTTCAACAAGCCGAGCTGTGTGTGTGTGTGGTTGGCAGTTCTGCTGTATCTCCATACACTTCCTACAAAGGATAAAACCTTTCACAGAGTGACAGAACAGCTGAGGCTGGAAGGAACCTCTGGAGATGCTCTGCTCCGAGCTCTGCTCAGAGCATCTGTACATGTGTGTGTCATCAAGCGCACGCGTGTCTAGCCATTGTGTGCGTATGTGTCCATGTGAGCGTCTCTTCCCCTGCAGCTCCCTGCCTGGGATTGCAGCTTTCAGCACAATGCAGGCAGGCATAGAAGTTCTGTAATTTGAAAGAGCTGCTTCTCCAGACATTAGCGCTGCCTTTGAAAGCTCATGAAAGGCAGGCAGCTCGTGAGCAACCAAAGCCCAACTCAGGGAGAAAAACATCCTTCTACACACCCCCGGCCCTTTCCTGTGACACGTGTGATCTCCCCTCCTCTCCTGGGTGCTGGGGTTTGAAAGGCTGCTATTGTACTGGGGACTTCGAGCGTTTGAGAGGATTAGCTGCCTGGGAAGGGGTCTGGCTTGAGCCAGGGAGCTGCTGGAGACATGTGCCACACACCCCATGCCACAGGGAGAGCAGCCACATGCAAGCACTGGCCCCAAGGGCCTCGTGTGTGGGGAGGAAGAGCAGCAGGGCCCCCCTGGCACTGCCCTGACACCTCTTCTCCCTGCCCTGGCCTTTTGCAGGGACCAGCAGTTGCAGCCCCAGTTCCCCCCGTGGCAGGTGAGGGCAGGGCTGTGCACCCTGCCTGGGGCAGGACAGCTTGCCCCTGTCCCTCTGCCATGCTAGGCTGGCAGCGAAGCAGACATGGACCACCCCCTCGCAGGGAAATTGAGCCCTGAGACCTATGGGGGGCTGTGCCAAGTCTTATCCCTGGGGGTCTGATGCACCCACTAGACCCTACCTCTCTGCTTTGCAAACCTGCTTTGGCTGCACTCCAGGAGACCTGTGGCACGGTGCAACCTTCTTCTTCTGCTCGCCAGAACATTGCCCGAGCACAGTTCTCCTTCCTGAAACTACAGCAGATGAGGCCATACTCACAGTGACTGCACAAGACCATGCACAGCCCCGGCCTCTCCCACCCATGGCATTCCCCTGCCCCTGCAAACTCCCAGCTATCTATTGGCTCCTGCTCCAACCTTGGCTAACCTCCTCTGCAGTCTCTCAGGACCAGAAATCACACCCTGGACCAGAGGGAAGCTCCTGACAATGCCTTAATCACAACCAAAACCTTTCTGCAGGAAGTTTGGGGGTTGGGAAATCGCTGCTCAACTTTTGTCCTGGTGTAACTTGGTGTTCCCAACTCATCTCAAAAAGCCTCTTGTTCTTTCATCACTTCTCCCCTCACACTGGAGAATAATATTTTCACTCACATGCTGAAATTAGATCCTGATGTTTCTACTAGCAAGGCTTTTCAATAACTTGCTTATGTTCCTGGATGTAATTGCCTGGCAGGCTTTCAGCCCCTGTGCATTTGGGGGCGAGGGGGTGTGTGAAAAGAGACCCATTAATCTCCTGCAGCAGACCCAAGCCCATTTTGGCTGCACTGTTGGAGCCCAAATGAATGAATGGCAGAGGAGATCAGAGGGCGAGTATGGAGAAGGGACAACCCCTCAGTCTGGCACTGCAAGGATGGACAAGCTCCAGAGGAACCAGGCTCCCCAGGTTCAGCAGCGTGCAGCTCCCTATTGCACATCAGCAGTCGGTGCAGATCCCAGACCCCCTCCCCAGCAGCTTGCAGGGGGACCTGCACTGCGTCCCAGTCTGCAGGGCTCTGACGGTGGATGAGGGGTGCCAGCGAGTGGGGACAACAGCATACCTGCCTCAGTGGCACCCTGTTAGATGCAGCAGCAGCGGAAGAACCCCAAAAGTGCTGCAGTGCTAGAGATGGGATTTAGTTTCTGGGGCTCCCTGAACTCACAGCTTTCCTGCTCCGTGGCGGCTGGCCAGGCAGGCACCTGGAAGTCCTGACAGTCCCAGATGCTGACCATCCTTCCAGGTTGCCACAGCATTGGGCCAAGGCACCCTGGGGAGTGGGCCAGCCTGGGGATGCCGACAGCCTGCCAAGTGGGCAGCAAGAAGCAGACGATTCCTGCCAGCCTGGTGGTCCATCTGGCAATCCGTGGAGCGGTTTGGCAATCCCCTCTCTGCAGCAACCTGTATGGCAAGCTGCTGAGGACTCAGCAAGCCTGGAAGCCATGGGTGCCCATCTGCCGGCCTGGCAAGCGCTGGGCAGTGGAGGAGCCCAGCTCCCAGTGCCAGTGGGGTGGAGCTGGGAGGCAGGCAGAGCATCCTGCAGGTCGCTGCCAGGAGTTTCAGCAAGCTTGGCAGGGGCTGGGGAGCCCCAAACACTGCCTGAGCCACTCTCAGATTTCAAGAAATCAACCTAGGGAGGAAGCTCCCTTGCCCATCAGGAATCACAATTCTCCAGGCTGCAATTCCAAAGTTATCCTTGAACCACATCTCCAGCCAGGCCATTGCAGCTCTGTACCAAATGGCTGGTGCATCTTGCAGGTTCATGGCTGTACACCATCTCCTGAGGCTCTGGAGAACTGCTGCACTAGTGGCATTGCCTGCACCTTCCCGCACCCTCCCTGGGCACGTAACCCATGCTGCCTGTCTGGCCCCAGTGCTCAAGACCACCGCTCCCCACAATTTCCCATTTCAAAGCTTGGTGACCCATCTCAAGTATCAGGGATTGGTGCTGGAGCTGCTGGGTGCACCGAGCCCCCCCATCAGCATAGCCTTGGTGGGGACTGTGTCGCTGCTGAACTCCAGCATCTCCCCATGGGCTCTTCCGGCTGTAGAGCTGAACTTTTTGTAGGCACAAGAAGTTGTTTACAAACAATGGGGAAATAATATCTGCCTCCTCATATCCTCGGAAGTATCATGGTAATTTTCCTTTGGTTTTTCCAAAACAGCTCATCCTCTGGCACAGAGAGCATGTGGGAATCTCAGCTGGATGTTTCAGACAATTACGAACATCTAAAAAAATGGATGTAAGAGGTCTCTGGCGTTAGCTACAGCAGTTTCTTAAGCTACTCATAGCTTACTATAAGAATCAGGATGGTAACAGTTATAGCCCAGATCCTGCAAACTTTCCACACACGATTAACCTGAAGTTGGAGTGTGCTTCTTTGGGAGTGGAGGTGCTGACTGGCTCATAGCTAGCAGGGTGCAGCGTTACCCCTGAGCAATCCTTGTAGAGGAAGATGAAGCCTGAGCCAGAATGTCCGACACTGCTGGTGTCATTGCTGACCTCCTCCCAGCACAAGGCTTTCACAGCCACGCAGCACCTGCCTGGCAGATTGCTTCCTAACCTGGATTCAAACCAGCTCTGGTTCTGCTGCTCTTGTTCAGAAGAGGCTTTCAGTGACTTCAGAGGAGGTTTGCAGGACCTGGGCTGGTAACTTCTGTCTCGAGCCCTCCCAGTTACCGCACAACATGGCTGCCATGGACAGTCCGCGTCCCCAGCCTAGTCATAAAACCACTGTCCAGGGAGCAGAGCATCCCAGAGCATGAGGCAGGAGACCTGTGTGCACTGGGGAGAGTTTGGCCCCACCCATCTGAATGCCCCTACAGCATCTGTCAGGGTTGTCAGTCTTCTTCCAGCCCTGTCCCCTCTGCTTGAGGGATAATGCTGCTCAGGCTGGGCACTGCAGCGGGACCGGGAGGTGAAGCCTCCTCAGACCTTGGGGCCAGACGACCAAATACAGTGTGCCATAGAGGCATGGAAGGAGGCTATACTGTGCAGTGTGCAATAAAGGACAAAGCTGGCATGGCAGTTAGTCCTTCCTTTGCTTGGTTTTGAAAGAACACACATTGCAAGCTTTTTTTTTTTTAATCAGCTCTTGGAAACTGTGTCTCTTTCTACCTCCAACAGCCTGAATTCCTGCCCGTGTTTCTTGTGGTTTCATCTGGCTGTTAAATTGCCTGTACTGGGGAGAAGAAAGACCGCTTGCTCCTCTCACGAGCCACACTTTCCAACAACAGTTCCTAATAATTCATGCCACAATCAAGTGTGTATAATTTGGAGATATTTCACCTTGCGAGTGGGCTGCCACAGGGAGCAGGGGGTCCCACAGCCGGCTGGATGGCAGGAGCTCACCTCTCCCCTTACTGCAAGCAGGAGCAGCCTGGAAAAGGTCTGGCAGGATTTATTGCCTCCTATAAAGGGGCAGTAGGTGGATGCTCGCTATTATTAAAGGCTGTATTTCTCTTCTGCAGCAGCCTGCAGCTTTTACCCCCTCCAGCAGGTTGCCGCTGCCATCCCTTGCTAGAGCTCAACACAGGGCAGGAAGAGCTCAGCTTGGGCTCACACAGCTCTAGCCTCAGCCCCTCTGATCGGGCACAGGGACCTGCTGTGCCAGGAGTGCATGGCACTGCGGAGCTGCAGCATGGTGGGTGCAAGGTGACCAGGTAGACATGGGACCAATGCATTCCTGGGGCATCTGTGTCCTCTTCCTCCTGCTGCCAGCCTGCCCGTCCCCTTGGAGGGCAGAAGCACAGCAAACAGGACCACGCTGTGGTCCAGGTGCTCAGATATGGGGAGAGCTGCAGTAGCACAGCCCAGTCCTGGACTCCTCTGACTTCCAGGTGGGGGATTATAATAAATGAACCATCCACATTAAAAGTGACACCATCCATGCCACGTCTTTGGCTGTTGTAGGGCTAAAACAGTCAACTAACCCTTTCTTGAATCAAAGAGTAGAAACTGAAGGCTTTGAATCAGGAGTGTCTGTTCTGGTTGTTCCCAACTGGCCTTTCTGCAATGAAACATGTAAATCAAGAAGAAAATGACAGGACTGTGCAGAGCCTGGAGTGTATCCGAAGAGTCTGGTCACTTGGTGTGATCAATAAGAAGTGTAGCAGGGAGCTCCTCAAATCCTCGTACTGCCTCAGTTTCCCCCTCTTGGGCGCTAAAAATTGTCCAGCACCAAAGACTCAAACTACTTTATTTCCTAAAAAGCATCCCTATCCCCATCTCAGAACAAGCTCTCCAACCCATTTCCTTTTCCTTTTCTCTCAGTGGTCTTTTAATATGGCCAGGTCCTAGGCTCTTCAAAAATCAGCTTCAACTTGACCCACCTCCCATGGCCAGCCCAGATCTTTTTCCAGGTTGTTGCACCTGATGATGGGTGCAATCAAGGGTCTTTTTGGAAGAAGGTAGAGGAGGTAGCTGGGAGCCGTTTGGGTCAGGAACCAGGTCCTTGGGATATGAAATCTGCTGAAGGTAGCACCACACCTTCCCACCTCCAGAGTGTTGCGGTCCCCAGGCCCATGGAGAGCCCTTCCCTCACTGGCAGCAGCAATGGCACGAGGAGTTATTGTTGCATGAGTCGGTATGTCTAGCAAGGAAGAAGCGCGGGCAACAAGGAGCTAAAGTGGCTAAAATGAAGCTAAAGGAAAATGCAGTTTTAAGGAAAGTCAACTAGCACATGAAAAGCCTAGAGTGCACCTTGAAAAATGCAGGAAAACAGCAGGGGTTTTTGGGGGTGTCCCCAAGATTTAGAGAAATTGTCTTCTGAAACACTGCCATAAGCACTGGCCTCCCCTTCAAGTGAAGGACCCTGTGCAGCTCATCACACCACACTGAGCCCAGGGGAGCTTCGACATGGCACGGGGCTCTGTCCAGGCACACGCCGTGTGAAAGCAACTCCAGGTTTTAGAAGGACTTGAGAAATGTGTAGCTGACGTCACTACTGTCATGAGCTCACTGCAAATCCGGCCAGCTCTAATTAATGCTAGGGAGCTGGAGCCTCATACTAACGTGCTCCAGCAGTGATTCAGAGCAGTGAGGGAGCCTTTCCATTACCTAACAAACATGCCTGGCCCTGAAAGCAAAGGAACAGCCTGAGCCCAGGCGAGGTACCAAGAAATGTGGTGGCTGGGGTCCCCTGTAGCATCACCCGCACCTCCGTCCTGCTCCCTCCTGGCAAAGCGCCTGTGCCACCAGCTCTGCAGCACAGTGGGGAACTTGGGCAGTGAAACTTTTAGAGGCAGGAAAGAAATTAACCTGCTGTGGTTAAGTTTTAAATCTCCTAGCCATGCTGAGTCAGTATTGGACTGGGCTTTAGCACATTGGCCGGGGTTAGTCCCAGCTGGGTGTGTTAGAGCATCCTCTCCTCAGATGGAGGAGCTAGACGTGGGGATGGCAGTGATGGTCACAAGAGCTTTGCTGCTTTTACCAGAGCTTCAAAATTATCGTTCCCTCTGCTTGAGCTAAAAAAATGCCCCCAACTCCAACAGTGCTTCATCTCAGGCCAGCTCCAAGAAGCAAAGACCAATCTGACTTTGCAGAAGGACCATCTCTCCACTGCCCTGGGTGCTAGGTGAGCCCAAGAAGGAGCTGCCTCAGCCTCTACCTTATAATCTGGCACAGAGGAGCCAAGGAACATAAACCTCCTCTGATCCCAATACAGCAGCACAAGCAGAGCTATCTGGTTTCCCAAGGGAGCTTTGTGGATGACCATGGCACCCTAAAGCCTCTCCTGGCTTCTGCGTATCCACACACAGCCCCAGCTGGTCCCATCGCTGCCCAGGCACCACAGGAGCCTGTCTGCATGGTGCTCAGCTGGGCAGCAGCACCCATCGCAGGGCCACATCCCTAGGTGCCACCACAAAGAGACCCACCAGGAGACCCCGAGCCAGTGCTCTCTCCACCATGCAGCCCTACATGGGTCACCCACATGCTGGGACAAGGCATGTGGAGAGTTCTGTGTGCAAGGGCTCTGCTGTCTCAAACACAGGGGATATTGGGGGTGGGGATGAATTAATGCTGGAATTGGATTTGGTTTAACTCCTTTTCCTCTAAGGATGGCTTTCCCCCAGGGACTCAGTCAGGCAGCCACAGCCCGTGCCAATGGGCACTGGGATGAAGGCAGAAAGCAAGACACCACCCCTCCCGTGGCAGCTTTCACTCCACACTTGCTAGATCTGAACTTGCTAAAAGCTGTTCAAACTGCCAGGCTTTGGGGCAGGTTTACCAAGATTTTTACCATCCTCAGATCAAAGCCAGTCTCCCACAGAACCCTCTCCTTTCCTGACCTGCCTTGTTTCATGTCACAGAAGGCAATACAGCTCGGATGCCAGCACTGCACAACACCACTGCATCAGGTCTGGATGGGGATGCAATGTCTCTGAGAATCAAGTGCTGCCTTGGACCATCTCATAAGCCCCCGGAGAGCTGGGCACAAGGGCATGGCCAACTGTAAGGGCATGCAGGAGCAGCGTTTGTTTTTTTACTGTACCCCTGTCTCTCTCATCCCCTTCAGTACTTACAGTCTGTTTTTCACAGCTTCACCTGCTTATTTCCTTCTCTGGGACTAAGAAAAGAGTCAAGTCCAGGCCTTTGAAGATTGCTTTAGCTGGAAGGGAAAATAGCAATTCTTTTTAAAACCTGGATATCACTAGTTTCATCAGTTTCAAACAATAAGTTTTTTCCTACCCTATGTTTCATGTTGTTTGCCTTTTCTCTTCTAAGTGTTTTCTCCTCCCTTTTCTCCATCCTGTGCCTTGCCACTGAAACACTGCACACTAGAAAGGATGAAAGCAAGATCCCAAAACTGTCTTTTCTTCATTTCCAATTTTGTCAAAATGGAAATGTAAAAAATAAGCTTCTCCAGGCTTTTTTTTTCTTATTTAACAAAAGGCACTGTTGCAAGGGAAACATAACTCTGAGCAGCTGTGCTTCCAGGCTGCTCAGCACCACCGGCATGTCTCCTACCTATGAAAGCAGATGGAGAACCATGGTACCTGTGAGGCTTTCATCTCCTATCTGTTTTTCTCTCTCTTTCTCAAGAGTATCATGTGTTCCTTTCATCTTTCAGACTCATAAGTCCCACTGGAGTTGTCCCATGCATTGCTGTACTTTGGCTCTTCCTCTTTAGACATGTTTCCTGTATACCATCAGTATCCTGATATGAACTTACACATCTGCAGATCACTTTTTCTAGGATTTTTTTTATGGGCTTGTTGCTTCTCCCTTCCTAAAATTCCCCCAGGTTTTTTCCCCCTCAGTGCTCAGGCACACTCTTGTGTCTCTTCCCATGCTTAAATTGCCACAGCCACTTACAGCCATAGTTTCTCGGAAAATGTTTGATCTCCTTTGAGCCCCTCCTGGAGCCTGTCTCACACTGCCCTTGCCACGCGGAAATGTCGTGCTCTTCAGGATCATCAGTAGGAAATCATTGCTGCCCAGACTCGATGATGCCACGAGCAGCCTCAAACTGCTCCTAAATTTTTGCTTTTTATTTTGCTCCTAAAATAAGAAATGCTCCCTAAGGAGGAGGCAGAGCTCTTAAAAAGAGCGATTTTGTAATTTTCAACCATTGTGTGACCACTACTACAGTATCTTCCCCATCACAAGATTTGGGTCAAGAAGGGACCTACCCTTCCTTGATCTGCCAAGGACCACTGAGGTTTTTGCTTCCTTTACATCAGGAGCACTCCTCACCTCCTACTCATCTGGCTTGTTTTACCTAATTATTGGAAAGCAAGATCAGGAACTCAAGGCACTGGCAATGCCCGTCCTCTTGTCTCCTGTAGGCCACCACAAGCTCTGAGGCTCCATGTCTAGCATCTTACAAATCTCATGCCCGTTGCACGGTTGGTGACACCATAATAAACAGTGAAACTAATAGCAGGTATTTGTGAGTCGTATTTTATTCTCTGCGAAATGTTAATGAAGAAAAATCTGCAGCACCATGCCAGGAAATCTTTTTATATCTTATTTCCAGAATACTCTAATATCAGCTTATATCTGCAATTCAATTAATGTTCTGGGAGAGGCAAATTAGCATCCCCAGGACCCTCTGTTCTCAGCAAAGCAGGTTCCCACAAGGGGGGAAAGTTTTGCATGGCCTTCCTCAGTGGATCAAGACAAGACCCCAAACACACAGAGATTCCCTAAATAACCAGGGGAAGACTTCAGGCGTCCCTTGAAACATTCTTTGTATCACATAACAGCACTTAACTCCTCCTGAAACTGGTAGTGGGTGCAGCATGACAATTCATCTGTAAATCTGCCTGTTATTAAGTGCATCATGTTTGGCCTCTATAGATTTTAAAATATGAATCAAATCAGATGATGTTACTCAGTTGTGCATGTGGCCATTGGATTTTATGCTCAGAGAAGCAGTAGGATGCTGCAATTGAAGAGCATAATAAGGGAGCTGGTCTTAAAAGACAACCAGGGCCCCGTGGCAAAGAGCCTTCTGGTCCTGTTTTGCTCAGCTGATACTTGCCAGCACCGAGGAACTTGTGTCCCTCAGCGTTTCAGAAACAACCAGACTGGTAACGAATGCCGGGAGAAAGCAAGGAGCCTAATACCAATCTTATGGACCATTTCTCCCACTGGCATCCCTGTATCCCCCAGTCTGCAGCCGAAGCAGCACAAGTGTTGCTGGGAGAACAACTGAAAGCCACCATGGCAGGATGCTGTGTTGCCTTAGAGTGGGGACACGTCTCCTCCGGGAGCCTGCAGAGCTTCATGGGAGCAGGACCCAGCTCCTCCACCATGGCCACAGACAGGGAGATGCAGGGAACAGCCCACACAAGACCTGTGGGCTGCAGCATTACAGCCCCTGGGGAGAGCAAGCTGCTGGAGCAGCATCGCAACTCATGCATGACCCCTGGCTGGCAAGAGCAAAGCAGCTCATCCCCACATTCCATTTCCCGGCTGCCGGCTGGATTCCCAGGTACAGCCGCATCCGACACTGCCTGCCAGCCTGGGGCAAGATGGGCTGGCTGGAGCCGAAGTGCTTGTTATCATTGCTCAGGCATGTGGTGCTGGAGCATCCTACTGCAAGCAAGGACAAGGGAATAGACCCCCAAACCTGTCCACAAATTCCCAGAAGTGCCCAAAATTATCCTGATTTGGTACTCCATGAGGTGAGGCCTGGAGGAAGGGGGAAGGTGTGGAGGAACAGCATTTTCTTCCACTCCAAGTAGCCCAGACAGGCTCAGGTTTGAGACTATTTGAGCCTGGCAGGTCACCCAGCATGGACCTGTCACCACACTGCCCATGCTGCCTGCACTGCCCATGCTGCCTGCACTGCCTGTGCTGCCCTCGCCAACCCAGCCACATGGAAAAGGACTTCCAGAAAATTAACTGCACTGCTGGGACAGACATCCTTCTCCGCTCCTCCAGCAGCACAGGGTCGGCTCCCCAAAGCCCACCTCAAGGCTTCTCCCAGGAGCTACACAGATCATTTTAGGCATCAGCGTTAAAACCAGCTGCTTAATTATCATGATGGCTCCAAGCTGAGCCTGGACACTTTGCAACACTTATTCCATCATGAAGACTGCTATCAAATGTTTTCTTACAGATGCCGCTATTTCAGGAGAAAGGCAAAAAGTTCTAATGAGCAAAATGACCACTTGCAAATCAAGATGCAGAGAAAGCCTGTGCTCATGCCAAAATGTCCCTGCAGGGCATGGGTTGGGGTGTCCCTCAGTGCACAGCCGAATTCTTCCTTGGACGTCCGTTTTCATGAGGTACAGCACACCACAATGGACATAAAGTGCCTTAGAGGAAATCCTACTTCTGTTTTAGCCATTTTTAAGCAAAAAATCAGCTTTGCAAATGTGCTGGCAGGTCCTGACTGCACTGCAGCGTCGGTGGGTCTGCACTTGCTCATGTCTCCCTCCCAAGCCTGTGCAAGCACCGGCTGCTCCTGGCACTGCATCGCTGACCCAGGGATCTTCCAGGCCTCGCTCTTCTGCCAGGGGTTTGTTCTGCAGCCCCTTCCCCGGTGCTGGGGCTGGCATCAGCAGGCACACCCCATGCAGCAGGTGCTTCCAGGTGCACGGGACCTTTCCCGGCTCTCCCAGGACTCATGGCTCACCCTCCCGCCAGGCTGGTGCTGCTGAAGTTTTTCTCTGCTGCAAGGCAGCATACTGATAATCTTCAGGATATGCAACTTTGCAGAAGGGCTGAGACATCAGATGTTAAAGAAGGCTGGGATGTTGTCCTGGGCATTGATGTACTCAGGTGGAAAGAGAGCAGGACTGGGCATGCTGCAGCAGCAACTCCCCATCGTGATGCATCCGGCATTTGCTGTCCCAAATGGTCCAGGTGACGGCAGAGATGCTCAAGCTGGCTGTGATCCAGCGGACCCCCTACATTGGCTGCAAGCACAAAGGAAAAGCAGGGCTGGGACTCCTCGTTGCTGCCCCCCCCACCCCATGCCAGCAACGTGCCAGGCTCCTGCCCAGTCCTCAGAAAATACAACATGTCATTTGGCAAAGCCCTTTTGATCCTACAGAGCTGCCAGGCCGTGATACTGACCATAGGCCTTCTTATGCTCTCTGGCAGCATTTCTTGGTCACAGACTCAGGTAACAAAGAGATCCCGACTCCCCACAGAAAGTCACCCACAGCACAGGGAGGCCAGATCGCCCAAACAGTGGGACACACATTGCAGAGGGAGGCGAAAGCCACTGCTCCGCGCAGTGCTTGGACGCACATGGATGGCTGTCCTGGTTTTGGCTGGGATAGAGTTAATTGTCTTCCTAGTAGCTGGTATAGTGCTATGTTTTGAGTTCTGTGTGAGAAGAACATTGATAACACACTGATGCTTTCAGTTGTTGCTAAGTAATCTTTAGTCTAAAGTCAAGGATTTTTCAGCTTCTCATGCCCAGCCAGCAGGAAGGCCGCAGGGGCACGAGAAGCTGGGAGGGGACACAGCCAGGAGAGCTGACCCAAACTGGCCAAAGTAATATTCCATACCATGTGACATGATGCCCAGTACACAAACTGGGGAGAGTTGGCCAGGGCGGGGGGGTGCAGATCACTGCTTGGGAACTAACTGGGCATCAGTCAGAGAGTGGTGAGCAATTGCATTGTGCATCTCTTGTATATTCCAATCCTTTGATTATTATTATTGTCATTTTATTATTGGTTTTTTTTTTTTTTTTCTGTTCTATTAAATCGTTCTTATCTCAACCCACGAGTTNGGGCTGTTAATGAGTGGCTGCGTGGTGCTTAGTTGCTGGCTGGGGTTAAACCACGACAATGGCCAAACTCCTTAACACGCTGAGCAATCCCAGTGAGCCCATCACCAAACACCCCTTTGCCCCTTCTTCTAAATTTGCATGCGGTTCCCAGCCTCCTGCATGCTGCAGGGCACTGCTCACGCCTTCTGCCCACCCTGCTGCACCTCCCTGTGCCCAGCTACTCAGCATGCCTCGGGATAGCTGAGGAATGCTACCAGCCTTACTGCAGCCTGCAGCTGCCCGGCCACGAGGGAGCGGGGCCAAGCCTCTGGGCCCTGCAAGTGCTGCACTGCAGGGCAGAGCAGTTTGTGGCACTGCAAGAGGGAGCATGGTGCAAAGCAGTGGCCGTTACTGCAGGCAACGGATGGTGGCACTGCAAGAGGGTGCATGGTGCAAAGCAGTGACCATTACTGCAGGCAACGGATGGTGCAGGCAGCGCGCAATGCAATCTACCACGCAGAGCGACAGGCGGTGCAGGCAGGTGGTGCGTTGTGCTGCAGGCAGTGCACAGCACTGCAGGCAGTGCCCAGGGCACCAGTCAATGCAGGTGCACAGGGTGCTGCGGGGGGTACAGAGCACAGGCGGTGCAGGGAGTAGGCACTGCACGGGGCAACAGACAGTGTGATGGTGCAGGGTGCAGCAGCGCACTGCAGGCAGGGCACAGGGCTGGTAGTGCATGGCGCTGCAGACAGCAAACAGCACAACAGGCAGAGTATAGTACTGCAGACAGCCCGGGGCACAAGCAGTGCCGGGCACTGCAGGCAGCACAAGAGACAGGAGCTGTGGGCAAGCAGCAAGTGCAGGTGCAGAGCAGTGCCCAGTGCTGCTGGCAGTGCATAAGGCAGAAACTGCATGGTCCAGGTATCACAGGGCAATGCAGGCACTGCAGCTGTACGCAGGGCCCAGGACTGCAGGCTGGGCAGATGCAGAGAGTACCCAGAACTGCAGGAAGCGCCCACGGCTGCAAGCAGGGCAGGTGCAGAGAGTGCCCAGGACTGCAAGCGGCTTCAAAGGCTGCAGGCACGGCAGGTGCAGGCAGGCACAGGACTGCAGGTAGCACCCACAGCTGCAGGCAGGGCACATGCAGAGAGTGCCCAGGACTGCAGGCAGAGTCCATGGCTGCAGGCACGGCACGTACAGAGGGTGCCCAGGACTGCAGGCAGCACCCACGGCTGCAGGCAAGGCAGGTTCAGGGATGGGCAAGGACTGCCGGCTGTGCCCACAGCTCCAGGCAGAGCAGGTGCAGGAACGCTCAGGACTGCAGACAGTGGCCGCGGCTGCAGTCAGGGCTGGTGCAGACGGTGCCCAGGACTGCAGGCAGCGCCCA
>VYZV01045371.1:122991-200548 GCA_013401275.1 Pandion haliaetus
CACCTGTTGGTGCCCGTCGGGGCCCGCTCCGCCCCCCCCGGGGCCTCCCCGGCGGCGCCGCGACTCCCGCCGGCGGCGGGGCAGAGGCCCGGGGGGTCTGCGTCGGCCTCCCCCGCTTGTCCGCCGGCCGCCTGCCTCTTCCCGGGCGGGCTGTAGCTCCTGGTAAAGCACCTTCGAGGGGCTTTGTTGTTCTTCCCGGTGTCCCCGGGCAGGGCTCGACCGGGACGGCCCTGCCAGCGCGGGGGGACGGGGCGCAGCAGCTCTTCCAGCAGCACTCGGCCACGGTTCTCATGGTCACCCGAAGGCCTCAGAGCGGTTCTTGCGGACCGCCTGAGCCTGCCCTGCTCCCTGGCGCCGTTTGTTATCTGCCGGACACTGCTTGCACGAAAAGGGAAGCAAGACCGAGCTGCCGGAGGAGTTGCAGGAGGTGGCCCCTGCCTGCGGGTTGTGCCCGGGGAAGGTCTGTGCCCTTCCCTCCCCACGAGCCCTTTAGGACATCAGTGAAACCCTCCTGTCACCGCGGTGCGTTGTGGAGACGGACGGCGGTGCTCTGAGCGGGACCGGCCGCCAGGTCCCTGCGGCTGGAGGTGTCAAGGGTGGTCCCGGACGGAGAAATCCCATAACCACCCTCCCTGGGGAAACGACTGCGCCTCCTTCACAGCCCCCCCGACTCGAGCGCTTGAACAGAGCTGGGGGTAAGACAAGGTTTGAGCTTTTCGTGCACAGTAAGGTGGTTAAAAATACATACGGTGTCAGGCTGGCTGCTGCCACGCATCATTCAGGTTTAATCTGCAGGCTCTTTGAAGCTCCCATGTAAAACTGGCAGCAGTTTGGAGTCTTGACTACTACAGGTAGAAATAGCAAATCTAAATGGGCAGCCTAAGTTTCGGATGTGCTGAGCAACTTGCATCTCTTTGGCCTTGGATGTTTTAGGTTCAGCAGCTGAATGCTAAACTAATTATTTCCATGGGTAAAGTCAGGATGTGGAGACCCAGCTCCGGGGTACCCAGCTTTGATTTTTGGCTCTGTTTCTGTTTACTGTTGTTGTTTATAGTAAACACTGTGCACTGAGTGGCTGAGACCAGCCATGTGGTAGCTCCTCTTCGGCAGCCAGTAATATTGGGGAAAAATACCCTCCCACCTCAGTTCAATTGCCTGAGCGACAGCGAGTTGCACCGAGGCTGCTGGCAGAGGGACAGCCACCTCTCCTCCTCCTCTCTGCCTTCCTCTTCTCTTCCCCTCATGCTTCTTCTGGCTGGGCTGCAGTGTCCCCGTGCGCTCACTGGAAATATTTGGAGTATGGGACGCTGGTTTCATACCTCCCTTGTGCTTCATAGCAAGCACTGTCTTGTGGCTTGCTGCTAATGTGGGGAATAAAACTTGGCTCCTGGGGGGCTCAGCTGGGGATGAACTGCTGTGGGATGCAGCTTTGCAGGGCCCGCGCTGTGTTGTTGGGTAGTTCAGGATCTGCCCAGTAGATGGTATGAAAATGCAGACAAAAATAGGGGAGTCCTTTACAATGGGCAAGAGGGAAATACAGGTATTTCTGTGTTGTTTAAAGTATTTATTTTATTAAAGGTTAAAGTGTGTTTTATTTGAGAGAGATACACTGACCCGTGGTCCTCCTGTTTCAGTATTTACATATTAGGAAATGATAAATCTACGTCTTGATAATCTGCTTTTTAGTCAAATACTTGGTATTAAATAAATCAGGTCATCAGCTAATTAAAAGAAAGCAAATGCACAATTTAGAACAGGAGCGCGATTGGCATCCCCTGCAACTTGTGAGCCTGTGCCCCCTGGTTTTCCTGTGTCTAAAATTTTAATAATGTTTAACTCGAGTCACTTCTCATTAATTTTGCAGCACAGTTTGGTGTCTTTAAACGAAAGATGCTGTTAGAGTATCAAATGTTGATGTTATTCATCAAGTAGCTGTGTTTCAGACTAGGATGTGAGTGGTCTGGGGCTTGTGTCCTTGCCGTATATCTAATTTACCTTTAAATTAGATATTAAATATCTGAAACTTTGTTTCATAGCCTCAGGCACAGCATGTCTAGAGAGGACCTCCAGAGATGTCATCATTGTTTCCCAACCCGGGCGTAAGGTCAGGTACACCGCTAAACCCTCCCTGAGTAATGTTTCTTCTTTTAAGGCTCTTCCTGCTGGCAATTCACATCCTGTGCAGATGATGTATGCCGACACTTGGGCCTCCTCACCATTAGAGAGATTTTTGTGGTGTTTAACCTAAATCTTTGTCTTGCGCTTTAAGTCTGTTCCTTCTTCTCTGATCTCCAGGGCACGTGGACAACACTCTACTCCCTACATCTCTGCATGTAAACTTGAAGTATTTGAAGAGTTTGTTTTCTCTTCCTAAGCTGAACAAGTTCTGCTTCTCTGCTCTTTTCACATGGGCTTATTGCCTGCACAGCTGATCTCGGCCCCTCTCTGGACTCTGCTGTCGATCCACACTTTCCTTAAAGCACTGTGGTCATGCTGGGCTTGGTAGGACTGTGTTAGTTGAGCTTCTGTGGAGTGGTTGTAATAAGTGGGCCCAAATGACCCCATTTTGGGTATGTCCAAGTACTGTTATGTGAAAAAGAATACAGATCAGATGTTTGTGTATTTGCATGTTGAACNTGGAGTGGCTTGGCGAATGCCTGTTTACAAAACCTGGAGTAGCGTTCTAGCAGTGTGGGCTCGGAGCTGGTGTAAGTTAAAGCTTGGCATGTTTGGGTCTCTTAAAGCCATAATGTTTGCATCTAACCCCTGTCTTTTTTCCTTTTCTTTTTCTTGGCTGCAACTGAAATGCAGTTTGTGATGACACAAGCAGATTTTGAGCTGTTTACTCATCCATTTATGCTTGAAAAGTTTCCTAACAAGATGGCCAGGAGCGGTCCATGAGAAATAAAGCAAAATGCATTGAGGACAGAGCAGCAGCTCTGGCTGCCAGCTTCTTTTGCAAGGTGGTTAATCTCCTGCATATGTGTCTATTTTATATAATTCAGAAACATGCCAAGGTAAAAATCATCCCCACAGTTAAACTCTCAGTGTAGTGGAACTATAATTCTGACCCTTTACTTCGCCCCAGTGGTATGCCCTGGTGTAGCACATGCACTCTAAGCTGTGTGACATGGATAACGTTTCATCCCACTTTATTTGCAGGTTGACAGGGTCTATTTTTTTTAATACATTTGTAAAGAACTCCTTTCTTACCACGCTTAAATATCTAACAGGGGACACTTTTATAAAATGCTTGCTCAGTGTTTAAAGTGATAATGCAAGCCTGAAAGTAGCAGGAAACACATGAAATCTTCCATCTGTGTCACCAGGTCTCACTGGGCTTGGGCTTGGAGCAAACAAGACTCGTCCATGTCTAGTGGCCAGAGCTGATGGTGTCAAACCAGTATCTGGTGAGGGCACATGAGCACTGGAGATGACCACCACTTCTTGTTTGCGAAGCTGTGCTCTTTGCTGATTGTCCTGCATAGCAGTCTCCTTTAATAGGAGATTTAGAGGTAGCTCCAGTTGTGAGCTCTCACCAAGCTGAAGGAGAGTTCGGTGCAGGGGTATTGCTGCAGCATGGCTGGTGCTGAAAACTTTAATTCCCAGACATCTCCATCTGCATTAAATTTCCTTAAAAAAACAGAATAATACTTAGCTCTTTTACAAAGGTTTCTGGCAGACAACCTCTAGCAGATTTTGTTGCTGTGATACACAGTATTGCAATCTGCAGGGTTCACTCAGACACCTACCAAATGTTTCTGCCACTGTAGCAGGGATTTAAGCAGAGTTTGTGTCTGTGCCTCCGCTCTTGCTGTGCAGAGTCTCGCGGTTTTATGCAGACTCATCCTGAGCAAAAGTTCAAGAATTTGGCTGTGAACTGAAGGAAAAGATGAACGTCCGTTTTGCGGCCTCCGCTGTTTGCATGGCAGCCTTGTCCAACAGGCCAGATGGACAGGGTGATGTCTTAAGCTGTTGTAGAGGAGTCTACCAGCACTTGTCTTCCTGAGATCTGACTTTATCAGCAGCGATAAGTCACCCTTGCAGCTTCTCTGTCTGGTTGGTAACTGGTCATTGGAGATAAGGAAATGAGAGGAGAGATGAGTCAATATGACCATTACCAACACGAGGGAGCTGATGTCAGAGTTCAGTGCAGGACTGATTTTTTTTTCCCTGGGACAAGCTTGTGCTTCTGAATTACATACACCCTTCTCCATTTCTTGCTCAGAAGTTTTTTTGTATGTGTTATAAATCGAATGGTATTAGCACCAGTCAGAAGCCTACCTCCTTTTGGCAGTACCTTCTCCCAGCCAACGTGCTCTGAGTTACCCAACTTCAGTTAGCTCTTATGTTTTCCAGACTGACACAGTGTGAACAGTCCAGAAACCTCGCTGTGGCTCAGTTTTGTTTTTAACAATGGAAAGCATAGGAGTAGATGCCAGTGGAAATTTGTGAAGCTCCGTCTTTGCCCATTGAGAAACATGCGATTCCTCTCCCCTCCTAGCCCTTCCAGTGTTGCACCAGACACTCTGTCAGGTCCCTTCTATGGGATATGGATATCGTGGCGAGGGACCAAATTTGTTTCATACATTGCTGGAGCTACATCTGCTACAGTTTGCTTGGGCTTGTGGGGGGTAGGCACATCCTTCTGAGCTCCCCCAGGGTACTGCTGATGTTTGGCTCCAAGGAAAGGTCCTGCTGGGAAAAGCAGTTGCTTTCCAGCAAGGAATTTGCATCTGGGGGGAGCTTGAGGTCGCTTGTGCTGTTTCTTTCAGTTTGGTATTGGCAGAGCATTGTGCAGGGTGAAAAGCCCATCATTGCTTTGGCCCGCGGCTGGTTTGCACTAAGTGAGCCACGGTCCCTTCGGATGCCATTTGCAATCGCCTGGAAGAAGCAGTGCAGCAATGCCTCCCAGGAGTCAGCGCCCGGTGCCAGCTTTTGTCTGCCCTGCTCCTGGGCCTCTCTTTCCCTTCCCTGTTTCGAGCAAGCCCCTGCCTCCTCCCACCACGCTGAACCCTCTCCGCCTGCATTTGAAGCGGTGGGATGCGTGTCCAGCTGCGTCTCAAGCAAGCGGGGCGGGGGGGTGGCTTGTGTTCTCTCTCTGCTACCTCCTGGCCGTTGGCGGTCGGAGAGCCTCCCTAGGCCGCTTGCCAGAGGCTGCCTGCCCTCCCTATGTCCCCTGCTGCCTGCAGCCTGCTGCTGCCTGCAGCTCGCGGGGGAGGCCAGCAGCCAGCGGGAAGAGTCCTTAGGAAGCTGGGCTGGGCTGCACGCACGTCGTGGGGGGACGGGGATGAGCAGCACTTACCCGAGGCGAGAACGCAGGCTTGGCTCTGGCTCCCAGAGTCACAAAACACCGTCCACACCGTGCTGCTTTATGTTCCTGAAACTGGCCAGTCTGCAGAGGTGACAGCATTAGGGTGAGGCTGGCTTCCCAAGCTTGGGTTGAACGCGCTGGGTGGGCTCTGCAGCGTGTTCGGGCATCTCCTAGCAGGCGCTCCCCTCCCTGCTGTTGCTGCTGCAAAGAGGCCCTCGCCTCCCTGCTCCCCACTTTCACCGGAGTGTGGCCTTTCGTGCCTAAGTGGCACACGTAAGGTAGGAGCAATTTCTGTTCTACACACATGGAGCATTATTTAAGTGAAGGTGCAATGAGCAGGCAGAAGAGCTGATGAAGTCTGATGTGGACCAAGGAGGAAGTTGCACCAATTCCACTTTCTAAAAATAAGTCAAGCAAATGTTCCCGCAGCCTGGAGGCTGCCACTCTGAACGCTGAGTTTGTTTGCCTTTTTTTTTTTTTTTTTTTTGTCTTGTTCCGGCAAATTTTAAAAAAGGGTGCTACAGTCCATCAAAATACTGCAGTGGTTGTGTGATTAGATACATGCTTATGAAGAAAGTCTTGGTTGTTTCAGTGTTTCTAGAAGTGACCTTGGAGTATTACCTACACATACTCGCTCTAGCGGTTTGTCTAAGCTGTTCTTAAAGATTTCCAATGATGGTGATTCAGACTTTCCTCAGCAATCTACTGCAGTTCCTGACTATTCAGGTAATTAAGGAGGCTTGCTTGATTTCAGGCTGGTATTGCTGTACTTCAACCCCTGTCATTTTGACATTTCACCTTCTCTCTGGCAGGCTACCAAAGAGATGAAACATTCTGTAAATGTAAAAACAATCATTTGTGTACAGTTTGATCTTCCTTTCTACCTTCCCTTCTGTGTTCAGAGAGTGTCTGCTGGCACTTGTGCACTGCTGTATATTTAATTACCTGTGTGTGGCAGCCGGGAAGCCCTAGTCTCGACTCCTCATGCTGTATTGGCCATAACTGATGTCAGTGAAATTATGGTGCTTGAGGTGATGTGTGTTTTATTAAAATTGTATATCACAAATTCCACAGTTGTCTCATACTTCTATAGCAAAATGCACATCTTGAACATCTTACAGAGTTTTTGGTTAGTAACGCATTTTATAAAAATCAACAAGATGACATTAAAAGTAATGTTACTTCAAAACATCATATAGAGACGCTGCTGATAAAACTGTTGCTGAGTAGGAAGGGGCAGAATATTGTTCTCTGTCACGGGGTGGGGTTTTGTCTCCTTTGCCTGTGGTTGAGCATTTTTTGAAATGTGCGTTTGCTGTGGAACTTCACAATCTGCAGCTGATTTCCCATCCCTTTCCATGCTAGGATGGGTCGTCCTAATAACTTCAAGGTGTTACAACATTGCTTTGTTTCAGTCATTGATAAAATTGTTACGATGCATTTCAGGGAGAGATCTGCAGTTGAAATAGGCTGTGATTTTTTTTTTTTATTATTATTATTTTTTTTTCAGTAAGGGGAAAAAAAAGGGATGAGGTACTCTCAAATTATTCCTGGGATGAGAGTTACTGTCTCGCAATGCCCGGATAGGCTGGGATGGAGTCCTAGCCGTAAAGCAGTAACAATATTGAAGCTCTCTGCATTGCATGAAGATTTCTGTAACACAGTTATCCTGCTTCTTTACTGTATTTTCTAGCCAGTAGTATCTGCTAATTGTTATCTCTGGGGCTCATATGTTTTCCTGGATTTTGTTTTTGTACTGTTCCTGTTTTTGACTGTTCCTGCAGCCCTGCAAGAGAGAGACTGCAGCAGTATGCAAATGTGCACAATGCCTTTATGGTGCCCCTGCCCTCCAATCTTCCCAGCTTCTGGAAATCATTGCCACTGTAGTCTTTAGTCTCATTATGTATTAAACCTCATAACTTTATTTCCATTTTGCTTCTGCAGAAGTCCTTGGTGAAACTTTTCACTATTGTGTGTACCTAGAGCACATTTGTGTTGTCAGGCAGTTGTTTGAACGCTTCTGGTGGCTGTATGTCTCTACAGCCTGATAAGAAATGCCCTTCTGTGTGTGCATATACTAGCTCTCCAGACCTGCAAGACTGTTGAAAGGTAGCTGACGGGTGGAAAGTGATACTCCCTGCTTTTTGCTGGTAGCAAGTCCAGTGCGAGGCAGCCCTGAACTGGGAGCCTTATAGCTGCACGATGCTGCATTTGGGCTGGGCAGTGGTATACTGATTGCAATTGCACAGTTCCAGCTCAGAGTTTCTGGTGTCTGGCAAGCTAGCGCCTGCCCGCAAAAAGACTGTGGAGACATCTTCATCATCAGCTTGCATCTGAGTTGTTAGTCAGACTCCTAAAGTCTTTGAGGTAGTGCAGCATCATTAAAAAAAAGGTTTTCAGGTGGGGGTCTCCATTAGAGTATCAGCTGTGAATGGAAGATTGAAAACTCTGCTAATGTGTAGTGACGTGCTATCAGCCACCAAGTGTTGGGATTGTTGTTAATTTACATCTCTATGTTAGTAGTTCTTACTAGTTCAGTAACAGTGTAATGCATGGTTCCCACATTGTTCCCTAGGTGGTGGTTTACATCTTTCAGGTTTTGTTGCTATTAGTATTTCTCTCCTTGTGTGCAAATTACTCAGTAAAATGGTTTTTTTTTCCCATAGCAGAATATCTGCTGTACCTCGTGTTATGTACAGTTGACATGACATCATCCAGAAGATATTGGTGACTTACTGGCAACAGGTATCAGCTCTAACTTGCGAGGCCATCACCTTGCTGCTTGCCTGGAGCCCTTGACTCTTACCACAAGGGAAATAAATCGTGTCAGACGGCCAATCTTCCTGGCTTGTCACGTGTCTTCAGAGGTGAAGTCCATGTTGTCATTTCTGGAGTCCCAAAATGGAGGTTGTTGGGTGGCTGTACAATGCCACACGTTCCCCCAGCATGGCAGGAGGTAGCAGCTCGCTTGACGGTGAACTGCCTGTGCCCCAGACAGGGCAGGAGGAACTGATTCCACTTGGGTATTATCCAAGCCCCTACACCGTTTATCTGACAGTCCCACTGTTGTTCCAGCATTACAGTGAGGGTAAGGGATGGCTTTGTTATCTTGGCTCGTTTTCCATCACCATGAGCTTTGCTCGTCTTGTGCACTGCTGGCACAATTTCTAGTTGTGTATGTGGCAGTATATATTCAGCATTATCCACTGTGCCTGACCAGAGGACGC
This sequence comes from Pandion haliaetus, assembly GCA_013401275.1. Classification (NCBI taxonomy): domain Eukaryota; kingdom Metazoa; phylum Chordata; class Aves; order Accipitriformes; family Pandionidae; genus Pandion; species Pandion haliaetus. Next base: position 131,533 of record VYZV01045371.1, read on the forward strand.
AGTCTGTTCTAGGTCTGTTCAGTTATTTCGTGTTGTTGTCAGCTGGAAAATCTGTAAATGCCCTGGGATACTTTATGGCTTTATAAGCTGTACAAAATGTCCAGCAGGTAGTTTAATGTCTAACAGATACAGTCTATAAGAGTGCGTTTTTTTCATTAGCTCTTTGGCAGACACTGAACATACTTTCATAGCTGCAGGATGGACTTTTGGTTGCTTGTGGTCATGGTTTTTTTTTTTTTGTATATTGGCGTCTACCGTATGTACATGTTGTTGCCAAAATAAGAGATTTCATAGTGTCTTGTACAGAAAACAGTGGAGGGCCTCACAATATATTTTTTAGTTTTCCAAACTCTTGGCCCTTCAGGAATGTAAAGCAGCCTAACAACTTTTTCTTTACATAATTAAAAGCAATCTGTTCAGCATTTCTTGCAGGAGCTGACTAGTGATTTTTCCTGTCTGGGAGTAATTGAGATAATATTTCTGTGTACTGCTAGATTGCTCTATCTTTTCTTATTAAAATTTACAGAAGTTTTGATGGGCACTTGTTAGAATTTCTTTGTATCCAGACTTTGCAGCCCATAGATTATATTTCACCTATTTCAGTAGATACACAGTTTTATCTCCTGGGATTTTAGCTCCTTAAGTCACAGACGAGACCAGAGTTATACACAGGATAAAAATAGAAAGCAGTAATTAATACCCATCCTTGGTGAGCCTGACTCTTTCAGTCTCTCTTGATATGTTGCACTGCTGCAATTTCCTTTCCTTTTCTGAAGAAATAGATGAATTATTATCTCCCTACATGAGCGAGAAAATAAAACAAAGATGCTTGCTTCCTGCCCCAGCATGCCACTCCCCCTGGAGTACAGTGAGTTTCTGTGAGCTCTCTTCTCCCGTGCAGCCCTGTTGCCTTGGCAGGCCGCTGCTGGGCTGGAGGAGGCCAGGCAGCAGAATTAATGGCACAGCCTCTCCCTTTGCCCACCTGGACATCACTCTTTCCCCCTACCAGGGACTGGATTATCTCTCTCCATGCTCCAAGCAGCAGAGATCAGCTCCTCTTCAGCTCTAGCAGGGGTACAGGTTTGTGTGGCTCTGCTCCATACCATGAAGGTTCAGATATTTTTTTCATTTCTTTCACAGGTGGGGCAGATCAGTAGGAACTTTTTCTTGTCTGTCCTCTGTTTGCACAAGAAGAATCAGCTGCTGGGAGTGTTGGAGGGAAGCACTTGATTCTGAATCTGGCTGTACTGCTTGGCAGGGGAGACCCTGAGTTTTGTCACTAAGGATATATATACTGAAGTGATCATCTTACCTTGTCATCTCTGAGAAAACAGGTTCAGGAGGGCAGAGAGAGTTGTATTTGGCAGGTCTGGGAAGGCTGGCTGTATGGGTGTTGAGACAGGGACAGTGTTTTGTATATGGACCTATGAAGAATTCACCCTTGAGTGTGACTTGAGTCGCGCGCCTCCCCAGTGCTGCTTGCCAGTAAGGATGTGACTGTTTTGGTGCTGGACCCCAGGAAGTTAAGAAATACTTAACTCCAGAGAAGGTCATTACTTTGTGCTGGATGTGGGAAGAGAGCACCCTATGCGCTCTAAGTAACATGCTTAGCGATTCCTTTGATGCCATGTGAGGCTTAAGGATGCAAGTTTTCATCCTGTGTATGTTCCCAAGGATTATTGCTAAGCATTCAATTTAATTGTTAGGATCAGTTATAGAAGGAGAGCAGAAGATGGGAAAATGCAATTCTAGGTGTATGTAACTATCATCATGCCCCACATCTCTAGTATTTTAGCTAATTAGAGAGTGGTGATTTTGTCCCTTACCTTTTCTTCAGGGCTGGTTTGCTCTTGTCCATTCCCTGATCTCCCGTTCTGCTGTTTCAGTGGAAACACCTTGCCCTGTGTATCTGCCCCTGGGGAGCATCCTCCTCCCTTGTGCTGGAGTGCTTGCAAGATAAAGGGTAATGTAAGGGATCGGGTCATCTCCTTCCTCTCTCTTTCCAAGGCTTTCCCCATTTACATTCTGTTTTGTCCCCTAATTACCATCCTTTTGGTTTTTTTATTCCCCCTCGAGCTTACGGTCTCCTGAGGATGCTACACTGAAACTTTATTAAACTTACATTACTAGAAATAGTTAATGCAAAATCTTCTTTCAGGAATTCTCACATCCAGCTTGCAGTGTTGATGCACAGTCTGTCATGCTATTTCCAATAGAGACTCAACTGGAAGTCAGACTTTTCTTTCTGGATTACCTCGTTTCCCCTTGCTAGAGACATAAGTATATAATATCTTCCTGGAGTTAAGGTACATTCATTTCATCAATTAGTATTACAAATAATGTATATATTTATCCACCTGATACTTCCTTCCCATATCTCCCATCCCATAAAGAGCTTATTTTTTAATAAGATACAATCCAGCAGAGAATAAGTACAAGGTTGATTAAACAGCTTTTTGTAGAATATATATGCTGGGTGTTGAACAGAGACCCGTGAAGAGTTTACACGATAGGGCACATTTCTGGCATCACATACATCATGTATGTAACTGCCATCTGGAAAAGCAGTCATGATTTACTGTGGGAGGGGTGCTGTATTAGCCTGTTACGTAGCTGGGAGAGAAGGTTGTGCCTCTCTTACAGGCTGGAAACCACACACCATTTTTTTTTGTACTCCTGTTTAAATTCTTATTTAAAGACTTTGAAGCATCCTATTGTGTGCTTTTGTATGGGGTGACTTTGTAACTGTCATGGGCAGAATCCCATTTCAAGGTCTTCTGTAAGCCATCTGCTTTCATTAATAGCTTTTGGACTTGGCAAGTGTCTCAGTGCAGATTAAAATAGCCACATTGCTGCAAAACTTTCATTACTGCTTGCATCAGTTTGGCCTTCCCATGGAGCCTTCGCAGGCTGGGTGCACCCTCATGGGAGAGGGCGCTCTGCATTACACCCTGCTCTCAGTGTGTGCTTTCCAGCTTCTCCCTGGGTGGTGGGGGATATGAACCCAGCACAGAGGCGTGCTGGGCTGCACCATGTCTCTGCACCTCTATGTGCTCCTGGGATTGCTTTCAAAGGAAACTGCAAGACTGGCACATGGCCTGGCTCCCAGCCATGAGGGTGTCAGGGTATGGTCAGAATATGCTGGGGTCAGGACTACAGAGTGCCGCATGTATGATAAATTTTCTCGCTGCTTCAAGGTGACCTCTCTGGGTTGGGTGTTGGGTACACTGGCAAGCCACTGTAGATAGCTTCCACTGCTGTAGCCCAAGCCATTGCTCTTCTAAAGGCAGAAAACTTTAACTTTTGACTGTGTGAGTCCTGCTGACACCAAATAGTTCTAACACAGGTGGTTCAGTGGCAGAAACGTCAGCCTAGGGCACATAGATTCAATTCCTTGCTTTGGCACATTCTTCCCATACAGCACATAAGTCCATCGGTCTGTTGGTTTTCTACATGTAAAAGGCGCCTCACCTGCCCCAAAAGTCAGTCCTCTGTGTTGGTTGCTGTTACAGTACATTTGGGAGAGCTCAGCTGGAGGTACAGTGGTGGTACAGGTCAGAAATGTCTCTGCTTAACACCCAGAAACAGAGACCTGCTGCTTTTCCCAAAGCTCCTTCAGAACATTTATGGTGAGCCATGGTCTTGGTGGCCTCATTCACAGCAATGCCTGTGTACCACTGTCGTGGTTTAACCCAGCAACATTGCTCACCCAAGGGGAAACAACAGCAATGCAAAGCCTGAAAATCAGTTCAGCAGTAGGACCACTGATGGAGGGATCCGTTGAAATAATTCCGGAGCATAATGAAGCTTCCTTAACCCCAGCTGTAATGACAGGGGATTGGTTTTGTATGATTAGCTTAAGCCTACGACACATCAGCCAGTCTTCATGGTGGGCCATTCCATCTCCCTGGCAATGGGAGGCAGCCCAGGTCTTCACTCCAAGCCTTGAATGCAGTACAGCCTTGGGGAGGAGCAACACAGGATCCTCTGCTTGATGTTTATCCCTACCCATGGGAGGGATGTGGGAACTAGATGATCTTTAAGGTCCCTTCCAGCCCAAACCATTCTGTGATTCTATGTTGCCCTGCATGGGGAGGCTTTAGGTTTCACACTGTTTTCTTCTCATTTGCGTGGGGTTTTTTTAAGAAGCAAAGCAACACCATCTTAAAACAAAAGCAGTTCTGATTTTTCAACAATGTGTGAGTTTCTTACAGCAGTCAACCCCTGTCTTTCTAAAGAGGATTTGAAGGGCCAGAGTGCTCACTCCCATTGCTACAGAAACGGCAGATGTGGATGGAGCAGGCCGGCTTTAACTCCCAGCTCATCAGTAGAAGAGTCTGTACTGAGAAGATTCAACATGTTAAGGGCCTTCCTCTTAGCAGACTCAAGCCAGACTATGTTACCTGGCTTTTTTTTTTTAAGCCCCATCCTCTCTCTGTTTCTCTCAGCCTCGGTATCCTGTTCCTGGAGCATGCCAGATATGTAGGTTTTATTGCAACCTCTTGAAACTTCGTGGAGAGCAAGGTCTGCTTGCAGTGATACATGGCAAGATGTTTCTGTTTTGAGCCAAGGATTGTGTTGGGGTGTTTTTTGAGAGAGAAGGAAACCTTTACTGGAGTCCTGCAAGGCTTTATTTCATTTCCTCCACAGTATGAGAGGTGATAACTGCTGCAGCCTCCCTTGCGGTGGTGAGTGATTCCTTCCAGTGGTCATTGGTTTTCACCCTCATCCTGAGCTGCTGGCTTTCCCTTGAGCTCGACTCGTCAGTGTCTGATGACTCAGTTGTCGTTTGCTAGGCGGTTGACGCATCTCCTCTCCCCTCCAACCTGAAGGTGTTCAAAAGGAAGTCATAAAGTTGATATTTTCATTGTAGAGACATGGTCTATCCAAGTTTTTTACATGTTTTTGTCTTTCTTAAAATATGTTCTACCCTGAGACTTGGCTCAGGGTCTAAGCAAGTGTGTTGCTCATGATCACATCTTTGAGACACCTCAGTGTCTTAACATCTTTCACAAGAATGTGTTTCTGAGGAGCCAGTTGTGAAGTCTGGAGTTTATCAGTGAACTTCTTACATGGTAGAAAGATAAAATTAGTTCCAGAGAGAGAGATGTTGGAAAGGGCACAAAATCCTTCTGGTAAAAAGAGGAGTAATGGTTTGCAGCCATCAGATATTTCAGATCACACAAGGGGATAAGTACTCCAGATGGAAATACCAACGTTCACTGTTACAGTGTTTCTTTGAAAAATTTCCTAGTATGAACGTAGGGACCCTCGAGACCTAATGAGGGAAGATGCTTTCAGAGGAGCTGTAGCTTCATCAGCCTTTGTTCAGAGCTGCCAAAACGTGAAACGAGGAAGAAAAACTCTGATCTTGTCCAGGAGGACAGTAACAGGGAGGTGGAAGGAAATAAACCTGTTGGTCAAGACAAATTCTGACTCGCCTCTTCAAACTTTGCAGCTGCTTGCTCTGGAGAGTTTCCTTCAGGTCCCATGTAAGCATTTGTTTGTCATTTCATTTCAGTACTCCTTGTTGGTTGTCACTGGCTCTGAGGAGGTTGGTGTTCAGGGTGATGCTGGGAGCTGTCTGCTGGTCATTAGCTTCTACCCAGAAGAGGGGTCAGTCAGCTGCCTCACCAGAGCTTACTTTGAGGGGGAAAACCATGATTTTAGACCAGCAAAAGTTACAGTGTCTGCATGTCAGGCAGAAATCTGAGGAGATGAGCCTGGTGTGAAAACCAAAAGAGGTAAGACGTCTTTCAAATCACATGCTGGCAGTCCTCTATTTCTCAAGTATGCCTTTCTTTTGCCACCATAGAAATGAAAAATGGCAAAAAAAGTTGTTAAAGGAGCTGGCTGAGGTGGTTATATGCATCTGCTCATCATGTCTCTCTGCCTGGTTTTCTGATCAGGTTGGGATGCAACTGGATGCTCCCATGTAACCTGCATGTATGGGCTTCCAGAGCGGTGCTGAAACAGGACCCAGTATGGCCTGAGCCTCCAGCTGGGAAGCTGGAATGGCAGCACCACCATCACCCTTGACGGGCAGGAACTTACAATGCTGCCCTCAAGTTTCCCTGAGGGAATTTGTAAGGGATCACTCTTTATTATTGGAAACATTGATAGTGTTTGATGGAAAGATACTTGTGAAGAAATAACTCAGTTGAAGCAGAGGTTATGTGAAAGGGATTTTTACTAGCTGGACTGGTTGTGGTACTCAAGACCCCTGCTTTTGTGGGGAAAAAAATCAATGACTGCAGACGTTTTGCGTTATGAGAAACGATCAGGATTCTCTTGTCGCTGTCCCATGGGATTTCCAAGAAGCGTCATTCTCACAGTCCTCTGGCAATATGCACAGTTTTCTTTTTTTTTTTCACGATCCTAATCTGTGGGGTATGTATCTGACCTAATAAAACCTTTTTTCAGCTTCACTGTTGGTAGTTTTCTTCTTCTTCTTTCTGAAAACATCTTGCCTGCTGGCATCTGCATTGTCCAAAGAGGTTTGAAGCTTGGTACGCTGTCAACAAAACTTCAGTTACCCTTTCAATCAAACATGGTAGCGCTGTGAACTGACTTGGCCTCCATCCCAAGGTTCGCCATAATCTTCCTCGTATAATAGGAAGTCCAAACAACCCCAGGAGATAATTCAGATGCGAGCGGTACCTTTACTTGAATAAAGTGCCTAGAAGAGACATTAAGAACCTCAGCTTTAACTCTTCATAATTATGCACTCCAAAGGAGCAGAGGCTTTGTAGATAAAGAGATTACATGCATCTTATGAGGTCTGTATAGATGTGACACTATCTTCCACCCACATTTTCAGTTTTTGTTTTACTGACATTGCAGTTGCAATGTTTAGTGGAAGAATATTGCAGTGCAGGCTACCCTATAACCCTGAAGGTCGTTTCCAATCTGGCACAGGTAAATTGAATCATTCTTCCCTTAGGGATGATAAGGATGAACTTTTGGAAGAGCCTATTGGTAACAGCAGTGGGGGGGAGAATGTAATTAGATTAAGATGCATTTCAGTGAGGTTTATGCTGAGGGTTGTGCAGTGTGGCTGTTGGAGAGAGCAGCAGCCTGAGCTGGGGATGCCCTGGGATGCTTTTCCCAGCCCTGGCTGCCTTTGTGCTGCCTTTATTTTTTGAACAAGAAAAAGGAAAATACATCTGAAGTGTAAATCTTGGTGTAAACCAATGTAAGGGGTCACTGGGGTGCTAACAAAACTGCATCTCAAGCTGGTGTCCTGCCTCTGGTCGCAACCCCATGCTGGCAGCCTGGCAGCAAGGGAAGTGCTCAGCTTTTCCTTGGCAAAGTGCAGCAGCTAATGCGGTAATGTGGTGAGCAGGATTTGGCTGGTCACCCCACCTTTCGGGCAGCTTTTGCTTGAGGTGTGAGTACCAATGGCTTGTGCGTTTCATACTTTGATACAGTTATAAATGCTGTTTTGCTTTTGAATGTCTTTGTCCTTTTTTAGTGTTACTTGTTTACTTGTCTTGATAACATCCTCCATGAGGAAGTTGCGTGTGTGTCAGTTTCCAATAAACAAAATTTCCATCTCCCTGGAATATATTTGGGGTTTTTTAGTATTACAGGTTTGCCCTGCTGCACCGTGGAAGGGATAATTTGGAGTCCACAGTTCACTCCCTTCATGCTATTCATTATTTTATATGCCTCTCCTGTGGTCTTTCTCCTTTTTATTACTAATCAGGTCTAGTCTTTTAAATCCTTCTTTGTGTGATAGTTTCATTTTACAAAAGCTGAACTAGTTTATATCAACTCAGTTGATGTGATCTTACTCATATCAAAGGTGTTTAACAGCTGCAGTCCTGTGTACTCATTGCAAGCTGAACTTAAATTGTGTCAAGTTCTGTGCTGCTCTGCTATGGCAAGTGGGAATGTTTGTTGCAGCTGTCTTTAAATTTAAATTTGAATGTTTTAAATGAATTAAATATGAACATGAATAATGCAACTGGTAACCTAGCCTTTCTGCAATTAAATGCAAACTTTTTCATTTTGTCTCTATGCTTTCAGGTTTTGATATGCCGCAGTACTTGTACTGACTTTGCTGTCTTGTAGGAATGATGGGGAACTAGAGCCCATGACAGTTCAGTGGAGCCATTGGCACTTTTGATATCTCGGTGAGTGGAAGTTGTTTGAAACTGTGGGAAAGACACTTTATCTGCTACAAAAGGCAGCAAATAAGTTGGCCTTTTTAGATTTTAAGGTAGCATCCTGCTGAAATGAATTTGCACATTGATCTGTCCTTTCAAGGCATAAATTCTGGAAAGCAACACCACGTAAAACTGTGGTCCATGCTTGCAAGATTATCTTGATATTCACAAGCATGAGAAATACAGCTTTTGAAAAAGAGAGGAGTTTTAACTCTGGTATGCAGCTTTGTACAAGCGTCAGGTTCTGGAGATGGAATGTTGCAGCAGGTGCTGGGCTATGTAAATCTCCAGTGCTTTATCTGATGCAAAAGTAAGATTGTCTCCTTTGTGTCATTGACCCACCCGACAAGTTCTCATTAGGGGCATGTTTGTGTCTAAGGTCATTCAGGAAGATCTATTTGTGTGGGTAGCCCATTTTTCCCCCCTGGATATCAAACTGTAGCTTCTACTATTTATTACTAAGATTTTTTTTTTTTTTTTTAGTCTTCAATCCCTGAACAGTGTAAAGGCCACATACGCCCGTACTGTGTTTCTCCCTGTCCTGCAGTGCCTGTTAGCTTGCCTGTTCTGCCATTCCCTTTCTTCTCTCTAGACTGAAGTCTGTCTTCTTCACTAGGGTGTTTCAGGCTTGCTAAAGCTTATAGGGCAATTCTGCTTGCCTACCAATCAGTTGTCAGTGAAATAAAATCATATGGTATTTCAGGTTGGAAGGAACTTTTGGAGGTTGTCTGGTCCAGCCCCTCATGCAGAGCTGGGCTGGCTTTGAAGTCAGACTCAAGTTCAAGGTTAGATCAGGCTGCTCAGAGTGGTAGCTGCTGACACTTGGAGTATCTGCAAGGATGGAGATTTTACAGCTTCTCTGGGCAACTACAGAATGAAATTAGAGCCAGTGAGAATTACCAATTTCCAAGCCCTATGTTAGTAAAACCCACCTTATACCAGTTTCAGGAGGGCTGGGGTACGTGGGCCAAGTGTACTCTTCTCTGGGTAAAAAACTGGCTGGATGGGTGAGCCCAGAGGGTTGTGGTGAATGGAGTTAAATCCAGTTGGCGGTGGGTCACACATGGTGTTCCCCAGGGCTCAGTACTGGGGCCGGTTCTCTTTAGTATTTTTATCAATGATCTGGACGAGGAGATTGAGTGCACCCTCAGTAAGTTTGTGGATGACACCAAGCTGGGCAGGAGGGTTGATCTGCTTGAGTGTAGAAGGGCTCTACAGAGGGATCTGGACAGGCTGTATCAATGCTCCCATGCCAATTGTATGAGGTTCAACAAGGCTTGGTGCTGGGTCCTGCACTTGGGTCACAACAACCCCATGCAACACTACAGGCTTGGGGAAGAGTGGCTGGAAAGCTGCCTGGCAGAAAAGAACCTGAGGTTGCTGGTTGACAATCGGCCAAGTATGAGCCAGTAGTGTGCCCAGGTGGCCAAGAAGGCCAACAGCCTCCTGGCCTGTATCGGAAACAGTGTGGCCAGCAGGAGCAGGGAAGTGATTGTTCCCCTGTACTCAGCAGTGGTGAGACCGCACCTTGAGTACTGTGTTCAGTTTTGGGCCCCTCGCTATGGGAAAGACATTGAGGCGCTGGAGCATGTCCAGAGAAGGGCAATGAAGCTGGTGAGGGGCCTGGAGCACAAGTCTTATGAGGAGCGGCTGAAGGAACTGGGGTTGTTTAGCCTGGAGAAAAGGAGGCTGAGGGGAGACCTTACCGCTCTCTACAACTACCTGAAAGGAGGTTGTAGTGCAGTTGGTGTCGGTCTCTTCTCTGAAGCAGCAAGTGATAGGATGAGAGGAAATGGCCTCAAGTTGCAGCAGGGGAGGTTTAGATTGGATATTAGGAAAAATTTCTTTACTGAAAGGGTTGTTAGTCATTGGAACAGGCTGCCCAGGGAAGTGGTAGAGACATTATCCCTGGAGGTATTCAGAAAGCATGTAGACAAGGCACTTCATGACATGGTTTAGTGGGCATGGTTGATGGTTGGACTCGATGATCTTAAAGGTCTTTTCCAACCTAAATGATTCTGTGATTCTATGATTCTATGTCTCTGTGGCTAAAGAAGGATGGGCAGGGGCCAGTCCCTGTCCTTGGGATGTAGTGAGGCTGGTGGCTCTGGTGTCTGGCATCTACACTGTGCAGGGCTAGCTGCCACCAGGGCAAGCAGGCTGAAGCCACGCATTATGGAGTTTGGCTCTGGCTCTTCTCTGGGCGTTACATGGCCCTGAAACACTAATGATTTTGCCTTTTTTTTTTTTTCTTTTTTTTCATTTTTGAGTTATGATTTGGCAGGATGAAACTATGTGTTTCTGTCCTGTGGTATGAGAATGTACAGGGGAGCTGGATGGTGCAAAGCTGCGGTGGAAAACTGCTAAGGGTGGCAGGAGTCATGGGACCATCTCATTTGGACAGTTTCTTGGAAGCAGATTTTGGAGCATGCTGTCCCCAGGCTGGCACCAATGTGGCTCTCAGCAGAGTGGGAATCCCCATGGAGCCTAAGTCTTCTCCTTTGGGGCAGAGTCGCCTGTTTTTTCTTTTTCTTTTTTTTTTTTTTAATAGGAGCAACATTTACAATGTCTCATTCTCTTCCACCACATGATATCTTGCTGGGAGCCCACTACAGTGTTGGCTGAGGGACACCAGCAGTCACCTGTGTGCTTTATAAGTAGTTACAGTTACTCTCATTGCCATCTGCTCAAGGATGGAGGGTTCAGGAGTTTCACCTCTCCTCCCGAGATGCAGCCTTCCACAAATCATATCTGAGCATCTCATAGGTGGTCAAGAATATTTCCTCCAAATACTTGCACAGAGAAGGGTTACACATCCCTGCCGGCTAGGGCTCGAAGTGCTCAGGCTGAAGCAACTTTTCAAAAGCCGTCTGAGTGGCACAGGAGTACCCGCCCTGTGCCAAATGCGTGAGATTTATGATTAGTGTTCAGGTACTTCAGAAGGTCCCACATCTGGGGGAGCCAAGCAGACAGCAGAGATGCAGAGTCAGGGATGGTCAATGCTTGTCCGGTGCCTTTATGTAACACCTTTCACCCTGGGTTTTATGGCTGTGGGACTTTTCCTACCATGACTGCTAGCTTTTAATAAAAATGATTGAAGAAAATTATGAAAAGAAGCATTAAAAGTTGTAAATGAGCTTTCACATGTAGATTACCTTCTGCTATTGAAAGGAGAAGAAACTTTACTCCTTTCACAAGTATGCACAAACAAACACACTATTTATGAGAGAGGCAATAAGAAACTACTGTATACCTTCTGATTTGGATTAAAAAACAGCTAGCCTTTTTTTTTTCCTTTAGTATTTAATATTCCTTTGGTACTTTCCTTCTCAGAGTATTGCTAAATGTTGCAAGCACTGCATGTAAAGGCTGAAGTTTGTAGTGCTTTTATAGAAAAATTAAACTTTATTTCTCTTAGGTTTGGAAAAAGGCTGGTTTTCAAAATCAAAATGTCTCGCCAAGTTGGATCTGTAAATAACCCTTTAAGCAGAAATGCAGTGTTGCGTCCTGAGACAGCTTCCTCTTACGTCTTCCTGCCTGACTGCCCCACTGTGAACAAAATGGAGCTATATTGACACAATTAATCTTTCATTAGTTAGTGTAGTGTCAAAACATGCTTTTACTAGCTTTCCTAAGAGCTTGTTTGCAGCTCAGCCATTCATTTAGGTATTTTCTGTCAGGGCTTGGCAAGGCTTGGCGTATGCAGTAGGCACTGCCCTGCGAGACCGGCTGTGCAAGAGCACTGGTCTCCATGTACGTGTCCAGCACACATCTCCCAAGAGCTCTGATTTTCAGTAACATTTGCTTATAACAAGAAGGCAAATGCTTTTTCTTGTTGTGGACAGTCCAGCCAGTTTTATTCCAACCAAGAAAAAAAAAAATGCAGTGCAACTTGGACACTCATTGCAGTAATAACAGCAAAAATATTTCCTGGGTCATTGTCCAATTTCTCATCCTTATTACCCAGAATTGCTGCGAACAATTTGAATTGCAAGTGGTGAGCTGGGGATTGCGGTGCTGCTTTGCCAGAGTTAATGTTACGTTTCCATGTGCTTTCTTTCATAAATTTCAGCTCTATCTCCCTTTGTTAGTGAGCAAGAGCAACCCCCCCCTTCCACGCACACACTCGGGACTCGCTGTGGAGTTAGCACAGAGACTGGCATATGCTCCTCTCATTTATGCCCCTCCTGCTGCCATAAATTTGAAGTTGTCCACATATTGGAGAAAGACTTGTAGTTTCAGGGGGGTTGAGATGAATTGTCTGTATTCAGTAGGAGATGTTGTGTGCAACCCAGGGTGAAAGAGCATTTATTTTCTCCCTACTGTGTGATTAGTTAATGTTGCAGATAACTGTGTACTCCAGAATGGGGAATTTTCTCATGTTTATTTCTTTTGTCCTAGACATCTTCAGTTATCTAAAAGCAAACCAGTTCCAGAATAAGGACAGCAGCAGGTGATATAATGCGGAAACCAGGCCCTCAGAAAGGTGAGCAGTGATGCTTGGCACAGCCAAAGGCCCAGTAGCAAGCTGGCGCAGACTGAAGGACCAAGTGCATCAGGAGGCCAGTGATGGGGTGGGAGTGTGGGGGACGTGTGGTTGCAAGCTCAAAACTGAGCCGCTTGTTTCTCTGGCAGCATGCAGAGAACACTTCATCAGTCCACACCCGAGATGGGCAGAGGAAGAGTCCCTTGCCAGGTGCATCCCTGCAGCTTGTGGGGCACAGTGTCAGGCGGCGAGGGTGCTCTGCGGAGCCCGCAGCACGCACCATCTGCTAGTGCTCCCAGCGTGAGGCAAACTGCTTCTCTGCTGGCACAAGCCTCCTCCTTCTAATGAGGCGTGAAACCAAAGACCAGCCTACCTTGTGGAGATGAAATCTGTTACGGACGCTTACCTCTCGCCACCCGAGTGTCTCATCCCGTTACACACAGTGGCAGCCGCAGCGCTCAGGGTGGCTGTGCGCATGCTACCTGTGTCCTCCTTGCCCCAACAAAAAGGGTGAAGTCAAGCAGGCTGCCTGCAACTGAGCTGCTTGGACTTTGTGTGCTAAACAAAAATATTGATTTCCTTAGTGTTGTGCCATGCATGTGTGTTTGACTGGAGTCATCTCATCACATGCACTTCGGAGGATGGGGGAAGGGAGAAGCATAGAGGATGGAGCATCCTCCACAGTTCTTTGTTCACATCTGCTACAAGCTCACAAGGTTTATTGCAGGAGATTTCTATGCTCGATTTCTCTCCTCCCTTTATTTTTTTTAAACGTCTCCTTTGCTTCTCTGGTGGTTCATCTTACAGAAGCATTATCCTCTTCCTAACACTGCTTGTCCTTTAATGAAGTGAAAATAAATGAAGGAAAGCAGGGAATGGGGAGAGCCTGCTGCGAGGCAGCTGGAGGGCTTGGTAATAAAAGAGGCAGGTTGATTAGTCAGCAGTGTGGCCGCAGACCAGGCTGGCTGAATTTAGCCTTGCACACAGCTTGTCCTCTCTGCCTCGTAGAGCAGGGTGCCTCCAGCCAGTGTGGCTGTGTGACCTGTGCTATAAATGCCATGCCATCAGTTGCAGAAGCAACATCTGCATCCTGCACACATGGGTTTCTGTCCTACTTACCTGATTTTTTAATAATGCATTGAACTTCTTTTTCTTTATTTGCCTGCAGAAATTCTTGTTTCTTTCCCTCTCTGCTGCTTTTTCAGCCTGCTTAATGAGGATTTTTGCATGTTAAAGGTTAAGAGTAAAATGTAACTTCACCTGCAGAGTATGGCGATGGCTACTTTGAGTGCACGGATGCTGTTAAGAGAGCTATCCTGCAACACTTGAGAGGAGTATTACCCATTCTGGGGGGCTTTTTTGCTTCTGACTTAAATACTTCGTGTCCTTTATTCTTGCTTTCTCAAAGAGATAGCAGAATACTGTCCCTCATGGGAATACATTTATAGGAAGGGTGTCTCTCCAAGGAGGCTCTTCGTCTGGTCCATGTCTGGGTGCTGTGGCCACACTCCGTATGTCCCTTGTGTTCATTTAAGGGATAAAACCTACATGTCGTCCTCCTGTCCATTGCATTGAAAAGAATATGTCAAGAAGAGAAGATTGCAAAAATAATGATCCAAAAGCAATTTCAGACATCTTAAGACCCACCAAGCCACTCTAGCAGCAGCTCATGGCCTGCTTCTTTCAGCTACTTGTCAGGAGATTTCAAAACTTTTCCTGTTTTCTTTTTTCTTCCTTTCACAAGGAACTGCTTTTGGGGGGGCAAGGTGCGTTTTGTAGAGCACTACCAAATTGTTGTTTATAATAGCCCTAAAAATGCTTTGTAAAATGAGCTGGACTGCAGCATCACTCCCAGGGTGTGTCAGGCAGGCAGCAGCGGGTGTAGGAGCTCGCTCAGGGCAAGCTTTGCCGTGGCACGCTGGTCTGGCATCCCTCTGTTAGGCTGGAGGCTGCTAGAGGCAGGGATGGGCATTCCCCGCTTCTTACTCTATCATTTTTTCCAGAGCTGTCTTGGGAACTTTATCTTTTTGCTGCTCTGAGGCCCAAAGCTGTTGTGAGCAAAGATAACGCACATGAGATGCTCTTCAAAGCTGGTGCTACTTTGCTGTGCTCTCCTATGAGCTGTACAGGACAGGTGGTGGTAACCCAGTGTTGCATGTGGAAAGGGCAGTTGTGCAGACTTTCAGATAAGTCTCTCCCCATCATCAGAGAGAGTTGAGGCTGTTTGTGTGAGTAAGGCTAGCTGCAGTAACCAGGAGTTGATAAACAAGGAGCAATTCAGGCTCCACTTCTCGGCCTAGAAGTTCCCTGTGAGCCGTTTTTAGAGGCTTTCACGTTTGTTCCTCTTGAGCCTTGCCACCTCTTCACATAGTTAAAATGATGAAGCTCTAGCGGTTTGCTGCTTTTTACTTTATTTCTTGCCATTGTGGAAGAACACCAGTTGGTGAGGACTAGGCAGAGACTAAGATGCAAATGCAGATACCTTGTGTCAGGTCTTCTCTTGAGCTGTATGGAGGAAGGGAGCACACCCCATAGATTTAGGTAAATCATCCATGACAGGGAGGACAGGGCGGTCACTCCTCTTCTCTAAAGTGCCTGTAAAGCAAGTGACGTGAGCAGATAATGTTAAAGAGTGCATTAGCTGGCTTCTTTCACTGACACAAATGCTTTATTTCTTGTCTCAGCCATAGACTGGAAAGATGGTAAAAAGCACAAGTATGGCCGCCCGTCAGAGTCTCCCTCCCAGTACCAAGGTAAGAGAGCTCCCTCCCTCCTCCCTTCTCCTCCCTTCTCCTCCCTTCTCCTCCCTTCTCCTCCCTTCTCCTCCCTTCTCCTCCCTTCTCATCCCTTCTATGTGGGAAACTGCAGCATGCCAGGTTAGTTTACAGATGAAAACTGCTTTTGGACAGTCCTCGTGTGTTTAATTCTGACCACAGTCAAAAATGGCTGAGAAGACACCTGAGTAAGAACACAGCTGAGCCAGCTCATTTTTAAAGCAGACAGGATTGAGCAGATGTTTCTTACTGCCCTGCCGTGAGTGCCGAGGAGTGACTCTGTCCATGTTTTCACATGTGTCCTGGGCACAAGGAGCCTCTTACTCCTCCACGAGCTCCTCTTCCACGTTCACAGCAGCAGCTAGCCCAGTCCTCATTGCTGTAGCAGAGACATGGTGTAACATGAACTCCTTCTTCCCCAGTGGCAAGAATTTGGCCCTTATCCCAGTAGAGGTGATGCTGGCTGGCTCAGTGGAGCACTGGGTGAGGGCTAGCAGTAGTGGCACAGGAGTTGGTCGCTTCTTACTCTCTTTGGAGTTGAGGTGTCCCCTGCACAGGTAGGGTGGGCTGTGGCCCTGTGCACAACACCTGCAGGTTGAGTTCATAAAACTGGTAGCTCCTCCTGTCTCTCAGGGGGGATATGCAGGTGACTTCCGACTTTACGAGGTTTATGTAAGGCTTGTATAATTTAGTAAAAGATTTTAGGGCCTGTATTTTACTTACAGAATATAAGAAGGTGATGTCCATATGTCCTTTTATTGTCCGTGTCCTTATATTAAGAAGGTGATGTCCGTACTTCCCACCGAGTACAGAGCAACAAGAAACTAAACAATTGCCTGAGTTAAGCCATTTCTAACAGGAAATGTGTTTGCCTTTGTGAAAGGCTCTACTGTCCTAGAGCCCCTGGGAGAGTTGAGGTGGCTGCTGCGCCTTAAGGGCTCAGTTATCCTGGCACTGAGATGAGACTCAGGCTGGTGGTTCTTGGGCCCGTTGGACTGTGGGCCACCATCAGCCCTCACCGTTCTCCCTCAGGCCATCTTGTCTGTCCTTGTCTACCCTTACACTGAAGTAATATGCATCACAGTTTGGGAAGCACTTCTCCAAGAAGAGGAAGCTTATTAGCACCTCCAATAATGTCCTGGGTCCTCTGTCACCCTGTGCTGAGCTCCACATGATATCACGGGGCACTGTCACAGCTCACATTGCCTGTGCGTAGTCAGCCTTTGGGGTGTTGGGAGCTCCGTTGCAGTTTCCCCTCTGCTCCATGCGCTGCACTGTTTGCAGATGTCAGAGGACTGGCTGTTGTTCAGTGGCAATGCCAACCTGAAATGGAGCTTTCTGTGAAAGTCACAGGCGTGCTTTCCCATCAGCACTTGTGGTAACCCAGCACACCAACCTCCGCACCTCACTGCATCACAGGGCTTGCTGGCCTAGGGAGAAAACGCTGCAGATAGGCCGATGTGCACATGTCTGCTCAACAAGCACATGGTGTAGCAGCGAGGTTCAGGGATCATCTCCCTGCAAGAAACTCTGAGCAGCTCATCACTGCCTGAAGCTTGGGTGCACAGTGATGGGGGTGAAACTGCAGCAGCTTTCTGGCATGGAGCACCCTGTAATACAGGCTGAAAGGATTTATGCTGAAAGCTAGTACTGAATTGGGACACATCTGAGAAGAAGCAAAGCAGATGGTATCCTGGTGTTTGAAACCTATTAGTTTTGGCTCACACATTCTTGAGTTTCTTCTGAGCAAGACAGTGAGTAAGTGGGATCATGTAATCGGTTGTAGTTTTTACCAGTAGAGAATGTGCAGCCGGATTGATGGCTGAGCAAAGTGCCTGGAAATTATAACAGGTGGGACATGCAGGAGCTCTGCCATCACAGTGGGAGAGCTGACCCCTTGGGAGACTACACCCAGACGTAGGGTAGGCCGCTGTCGCCTTTGGATCCGTGAGCAGACATGATACTCTGCTAATTTTCATACTGAGTTGGCTCAAACTGTGCCGCTTTCATGTGCTGCCTTGATGCTCGTTAGCAGACACACATATGGGCTGCAGACTTTAATGGGATGCCTTGATCTGGGTAGGGCACGTCCTCCTTCACAGATGTGACCTGAAACGCACATGTATCTTTCAGTTGGATTGATGACCCCTTGGGAGCTGAAATGCTAATGGAGCCCAAATCAGACTTCGGTTAAAGATATAAACAGAAACTCTGTCTTCATTTAAATTCTGGGCAAAAGATCAACATTAAATGCAACATGATGAGAATCCAAACACAAGAGTGCAGAGTTGCATTGTTCACAGCTACTGTAGTTTGACCCCTTGGGTGTGTGGAGTATTTTGTTTGTAGTAAATATTTTTGAAGGTTAAGACATCAGAGTCCAAATCTGACACTCTGCCTGTAAGTAATATCTCCCTTTGGCACAAGCGCACAGTAAGGAGCTTTCCAAAGGCAAGCAAAAGTGATAGACAGTCACCCTTAGTAGGCATTTTCACAGCCGAGTTACAGGGAGTCACATAGGTTTACAATCCTTGGCTTTTGTTTAGCTCACAGATGTAATTACAAAACTGTGGTGTTTCTCATTAAGTGTCCTGCTCTTATTTCTTCCTGTAAAGATCTGATATATGTTATACAGAGGCAAGTGGTCCATTCAAACAATGATCCTTCCAGTCTGTAGGAGTATGGTGTGCTTTGCAAGGCAGGGGAGAGAACACGAAAGAGAAGGCAGAGACCAGGCAAGAGACGGTGATTTTAGGGCTGGTAGGATATTTTGCATATTGTACTGGAAGCCAGCAGCAGCAGCGGATTGAGTGTTCCCCTTTGTTTTTTGGGGCAAGAGAGGATTTCAGTCCCTACAGTCAGCTCTGTCCTTGGACACTCCTGGTCCATTACCAGTAAAAGGAACACTTTAGGACTGGCTGAAGTGCTGTTTTTTCATGAAGCGAAGTAATTCACTGGCAGCTGGAGAAAAGCTATCAGGATTTTTTGACCAACTCTCAGATAACATTCTCCAGTGTTACCTGCCCAGGCCAGATAAGAAACAAGGATCTTGCAGACTAAAATGTCCTGTCCCTCTACAGTAAGGCATCCAATTTATTAGTATGAATAAGAATATTGAGAGGATATAAAATACAAGATAGTCGGTCTATGCTAAAGAGAAAGCCAAGCAAGATATTCTCAATGTTTCCCTCTGGCCTTATAACCTCCATACACAGTGAGCCTGTAAAATGGCATCAGCTGGCAGCTTTGGTGTCCTGGCCAATAGCCTGCCTGGCGTGGAGGCTCCAGAGTAGATCCATTTGGAGCTGAGTGTTGGAAGTGAGTGGGGATCAGTATGGCGAGCAGGATTTGAGTGTGCTCCAGAGGAGTTAAGGTTGAGAGGGCCAAGTGTGATGTGTCTGTCTTCAAGTATATGCACTCTTTCTCAAGTACAGAGCTCAGAGTTTGTTCTCTGCTCCCTGATTAAAAAAGCCTCAAGTGTCTGCTGCTTTTTTGTATTTTATTGGCAGCTCTCCCTTTGTTGGAAAAAGAAAACCCCAACTTTTGTGTTATGCCATTTTCTTCTGATTCTTCCTGCAGTTCTTAGGTTGAAGCTGATCGTATTTGGTTAAGTTTAAGTGTACTTTGACATTCCTGCTTGAAAAACATTGTATTGTGAAACTAACTACTAATAATTCATTTAAAACCATTCCCTACATTCTGTGCAAGGCTTCCTCTCACGCTAAGGCAATGGTGTCAGCCTTCAATTTCAGTACACAGTTTCTGTCCTCGTTTGAGAGTAATCCTGAAAAAGAAGTGCAGTCTTTAATTGTGCTTGTCATGCCATCTTTATGTAAAAGAAATGGCCAACAGTGAACAGAGGAGGAAGGAAGGCTTAAATCTGCTGTATCTGCTCTGTCTTTCTTAGAGTTTAGAGAGGTCTTTCTGCTCTCCTGCTTTTCTTTGCAAAATAAGTCACCAGAACCGCAGGTTGTAAGTAGCTGCAGTTCTAGTGTTGTGTGTGTCTTTGTATGATGGTTGGGTCCCAACAGGCTCTAGAATTAATCTCCAATAAGTTCCATGTCCAGACGCTATTTTTAGAGGCATGCAGCTGCCTCAGAAATTTCAGCTCCTGCTGGGATTGTGCAGCATCAGTCTCAACAGCAGCATGAGCTGCTGCAGGGAGCAGGACAGCCTCACTTGGTGCAGAGTGAGTGAAAAGTGGAAGGATTAAAACCATGACTACTTTTAATAGTAAGGGATTGAAACCAGCTGAGGGGAGGGTAGGTTTCCTTTTTAAAATAAAATCGTCAAGCACAGCTGATCCTTTTCAAGATGCTTGCTCAGGCCCTGGGGCTGAGGCTTGCACTCCTTGCCCCAGTGCTGTTACTACGGGCATCCTCTGTCCTTCATGGACAAGGGCCTCTGAAGGGCCACCCCAGTCTGAGATGAACCCAGATCAGCAACCAGAGTTAAGGGGTGGGATGCATAAGGCGCTTCCATGCCAGGAGTGCCTGGGTTTGCTTTGGCTGGGTATTTATTACACATTATTCATACAAAGAGTTTCATTAATGTAACAGAGTGTAAAATCATATCTTCAATTAAAGCAAAAGAATTTTGGTTTTGTGAGAGCATCATTGCAGTAAATCACTGAATTTCTTCATTTGCCCCGGTGTGAGACCGTTGGCTGAAAAGAAAATACATGCCAATGGATGGAAATGCATACTCTGAGGAATGGAGAGCTGTTGTCAGAGTCTGTAAATAGAAATATATTCAGCCAGTGTGGCAATGAAACTGTATTTTTTTCTGTTCATTTCCACCATATTTACCAGTGTGCTAGTCATCTACATGGGAGGGCAAGAAAGCAGCATTTCTTTTATTTATTTGAAGCTAGTAGATTATCAAGCCCTTAAGGCTTCTCTGTGCACGTGAGGCAGAAATAAAGTAATGTGTGCTGACCTTAATGCCTGAATTCTTAGAGGTGTGGTGTGCAGTAGCTAAAATGGCTCTTAATGTAGCTTTTGTTTTGAAAATAGACTGATTAAAAACTTGACGTGAATAGGGGAAGCGGTAGCTGACTTTTTAATTGTGCTGCCACCAATGCTCTTGAAATGACTTGAAAACAGTGGTCTCCTGGGAGCCATTCAGATGAATACAAGGTAATATCATGCTGGAAGGATCCTTTCCCAGCTGCTCAGCTTAAATGGCAAAAGTCATGATTTGCTCAGATAACAGGAACTTTTAATTCCTCATTTAATAACAGGTTTCCCTGGATGGCATATTGCTTTCACCCTTCCTGCTGTACATGGGAAAGGTGCAAGCAGGGATAAATTGCGCTTCCCCCAGCAGCAGCACTCAGTGGAAGGGGCTTTTGTGTTGGATGTGAGCCGTTGTGTTCAGTAAATCCCAATTTGGAGGATCCCTGCTTCCATCCTGCCCAAGCTATGGACCCCGTGTCTGCTTCAGGATATTAATTACTGACCTGTACACTAGTTGCTGGGACAGGCTGATACCTGCTTCAAGCTGCTGGCTTGTGGAGCAGGCTGTGTGCATGCTGGACCATGCACAGCACACTGCAGTTTCCTGTTGGTTTGAGCTGCTTTTAGCCTACAGTGACTGTTCTTAATCCCCAGACTGAGCAATGTGTTTAACAAATTATTTTTAAGGGGCAGTTCTCTGGAAGACTCCACGGATTCCCATCTGTGCTGGGTATTTTGCATTAAGTTGTAGGTTGTTATCTTCACTTTTTGCAGACCCTTCTCGGCAGCTCAGAAGCAATAAGATGCCGTAGGCAGCACCATGCTTTGTTCTGCCTGTCAGCTGCAGTTGTAAATCTTCTGTGGTCACAAACATCAGAGGATCTTGATGAAAACATGTTGCCTGTGAGCACCTCCTCTGTGAGAAGTGGAGAACTGCTGGCATTAGGAGTCCAGCCATCTCTTTTTCTGAGCTTTTTGCTCATCAGTACCTATTTGAATCCTTTTGTTTTCTCTTAGGTCACTTCACCTGGGAGAAATACCTGAAAGAGACATGTGCCATCCCAGCTCCTGCCCATTGCTTCAAGCAGGTAAGAAGGTGAAAAAAGGAAAGGTCAAGGGTGATGGTGCATTGGTGACCCAGGAGTTCTGTGCCTGGGATTGGCCCCTTCCTTGGCAAGGAAGATGCTTAAGGATATCAGAGGCTTAATAGAAATCCAAGTGTGCTGAAGGAAAAAATAAAAAAGATACATTTAGGCGCTGCAAATGTTAGAGTAGCATGGAAGATTTTACTTTCAGATGTGCATGGATAGGAACACGAGAATGTTTTTACTCTGCCAAGCACAGGCCCTTGGAGAAAATGTTCTGAGTACGCTGTGACCCAGCTTTTGGTGGATCCTGCCCAGCACAGAGATTTTCTGCAGAATTCACCTGATCTTTGTGAATGGAATAGCAGCCCCCTGGGCATCATGTATTTGAGCACAGACGTCGTCATGTTGAGCACCGGGGATACAGGAGTGAATCGGCATGGTACACCTAGGTCCAGATGGAGGGGCAGCAGCACAAAGGAGTATCTGTTTGGGTCTTCAGCTGGCTGGGTGATTCTCCTGGGAAGAGGGCTATGAGGAAAGGGTAGGTCTAGTTGTCTAGATGATGCAGTACCAAAAGATGGTGGTCTGGTTTACAGATCTGGTGGGGCTCGACGAACTTTCTTTGCTGCTCTGTGGTGTCTGCTCCCATGCTGTGCTTGGAGGATGCTGTCAGTCTTCGGTAGAATCAGTTTCGATGCTCTTAGGGCTTAAGCTTTATGACTGAGGTGGTGCATATATTGGAAATCCTGGCTCTAACTGGGTCCCTGTTTTTCTCTTTGCAGTCATACACTCCACCTGCAAATGAATTCAAAATCAGTATGAAACTAGAAGCCCAGGACCCCAGGAACACCACCTCCACTTGCATTGCCACGGTGGTGGGTCTGACAGGCGCACGCCTCCGCCTGCGCCTCGATGGCAGCGATAACAAGAATGACTTCTGGCGGCTGGTGGACTCAGCTGAAATCCAGCCCATAGGAAACTGTGAGAAGAATGGAGGGATGCTGCAGCCTCCACTGGGTGAGCTGAAGTTCAACTGTCCAGCAAGCACCTACATATCTGTGGGGAAAACCCTAGGGGTTTTTTATATGTCTGTGCTTGGGACAGAGACCCATGGACTGCCCCAGCCTACCACTGTGATGTAGACCAGCCCTGTTAGCTTGGGCTGTTAAACAGATGTATCACACACCAGGTCTGTATTTCCACATGGACACCATGGCATGGATAGGGAGATGCTTTAGAGTGTAGATGAAAGAGCTCTTTGCACCTAAGCGAGCTGCTTGCACTCTTTGCAGCTCAAGCTCAGGATTAGCACATGCTGACCATGTTCTTATGCCTTCTGAAATTCTCTCTGTGTACCTCAAAGGGAAAACACATTTTCCATGCATTCATGTGAAAGAATGCCAGAGCCATTCCATTTCCTGGAGGACACACAAGCAATCAAGGGGCACCCCAAAGTCCTGGTGACCCAGGGGTGTGGGCGGTAGCATTGAAGGCAGAACAACTGTGATGGCCTTTGCTGGGTGATTGCCTGTATAAGGACAGAATGAATCCAGGTTCCTTTTTGCTGGGAGACACCACACAGTCACACAGGCAGTGCTGGCGCATAGCTCTAACAATGGCTCAGTCTTTGGCCATTGCCTATTGCTTTAGGCTTCTGATCCTGCTTGCAAGCACTGTCATCTCAAAGGTGTGCTTGGCATGAAACGGCTGCCATCAGTGCTTTCCCCTGCACTCCCCCTTCGAGCTGAGCACAGTACTGGTGTCTGGGTGGAGGTGCTTTGCTGGGCATCTGTAAAACTTGATGTAGAGAATAACCAAGAGGGCAATTAGGGCTGAGGCATCTGCTGTATCACTGCTAATCTTGACACTGTGATTTCAAAAGCATTTAAATTTTCATTCATGCTGTCTAAGTGTATTTGTGTCCAAGTGTCTTTGGGGCAATAGCAGGTTCACTGGAGACCATCTGATGGGGAAACATAATGTCTGAAAAGGTTCCCAGTGATTTAAGCCCTGTCTCATGTGAAGGGATGCTGATTAATCTGCCTTTGCATTCTGCTACCCATTATTTATGAAGTGTCTTCATAAATCTGTCTCTCAATTAGCACATCGCCAAATAATATCAAGCTGATCTATAGCGATGCAAGAAACCTTCAATAGCATACCTTGAGTTCGGAATATTTTTATTTGTGTTTTTTCCTGGAGCACCATTTGTGAGCATTGGTGGAAGTACAGTCTAAATTGCACTTGGGACTGATGGTTCTGAAGAAGGAAGAAACATCAGTAGGTGCATGTTTTGGCACATCACACCACATGAAGCTGTGTATATGCAAGTCTTAATTACACTCTTTCACTTCCTAATGCTACAGACAAAACCTGCTGCAGCTATTAACATTAAAGCTGCCATTTTTTACATTACTTTCATGCACGCCGCTGTCCATTTGCAGACATCTCTTTGAAACCTTGGTGCCAGGATGCAGCTCACAGCTCTAGTGCAGCCAACCCAGCAGACATGGGTACCTGTCCTAGCTGGCAGTGATGGGTTCCTCCTGTGCCTTGTCTGGGTTTTGCCAGCAGATGGCAATAAGTGTAATCGAGTTGAGAGCAAAACTCATTTTTGACTGTGCCAAAGGAGAGGGTTCATACTCTGGCAGAAGCCTGTGTGCCCAGTTCTGATCTGTATTGCCTGCTTAACCGTGGGCCAGACAAGAATGGTTCTGTTGCACCCAGCATAAAGGCAGGTAACAAATAGCTAGTTCTGCAGTTGTCCTTTCTGCCTGCAGAGTTCAAGGGCCCAGAAGACCCAGCAAGGATTTTCTGTGTTCCTTGTGGTATTTTCCATGTGTACACATCTGCTGCTCCTCCCCTTCTTTATGTAGATAATTAATGTAAAAAGTTATTTTTGCCCCTGAGGGAGCTTAGCTATCCCATCCCCTGAGGTTTGTGGCTATCTTGTTTGGCTTCCAAGCTGCTCTGACAGCTGCAGGGCTGGCAGGGTGGCCTGTAATGAGCTGGTTGTGTTCTGGCATTTCAACCCTGGCAAAACTTTGCCATGTTAACCATCATGGACTGTCGTGGTTTAACCCCAGCCAGCAAATTAACTCTATCCCAGCTGAAACCAGGACAATGGGATGCTTTCCATTTAGGTCCAATCCCAAGGTTACTGTCAAAACACAATAAATACAGAAAGTGCAATTTCTTGTTCAGCTGAGCAGCAGAAATTGCCTGTACAGGAAGATGCACATTCAGCAAAGGTGGTATTTTGTGATAATCTGGAGACTTTTGTCAGTTGTGCAGTCATACTCAGTACCATAGACTCAGAGCATGTGAATTTGCTTTTTTCTTCCCATAAGCCCCTTCCTGTTATTTCTTTTACTTTTTTTCACAGAAGGTGTTGAGCCAAAAACTGCTATTCTTTCCTGTAATAGTTAAATCTGTTTCCCAGCCAAGTCACAGCCTCTTTATTTCTTCAGGTTAGCTTGCCTGCAGCTCACTCTAAAAGGTGGAGGAGGCCACCCAGAAGCTGAGATTCCCTATTGAGGAAGAAATTTTATAGCCTGAGTGTGCACTTGCTGATTCATGCATTCCCTGTAGTAGGATAGTGCCACCAGCACTAGTGCTGCACAAAGTTCTCTGCCTGTATGGTCAACATACAGACTTTTGTTATGATAAACAAATATTGCAGTCAAACATCCATTTCCAGATGTTTCTTTTCAACAATGTAATGTTTTGTGTTCAGAGTATCTGGAAAAGGTCAAACCTGACTGTCCAGCCTGAGGAGGCGGGTGGTGTGGGATCACAGTGTGTGCCTGCTGCAAAGTTCCCATCAGAGCAGGCATGTGCTGCCAGATCCAGTGGACCCCACAGCCTTAAAGTCTCCATCTCTGCCTCCTTCTCTGCAGGCTTTCGGCTGAATGCCTCCTCTTGGCCCATGTTCCTTCTGAAGACTCTGAATGGAGCAGAGATGGCTCCTGTCCGGATTTTTCACAAGGTATTTTACTGTACTGTTTGTGAAGACATCCTTCTGGCATGTCCCCCTTTACTGCAAAGCACCAAAATCACAGCTGGCATCTTGTGTGAGATCTGCTGATCCCAGAGGAGATGAACATTGCCCAGCTTTGTCAGAGTGCTGCTTCTCTAGGAGAGACCCGTACCCTCTGCGGCTGTGTTGTAGCAGTGTCAGGACGCAGGCAGAGGTCTGCTAAGAAAGTGTCTTGGGCTTCAACACTTGGGCTTGAGATATGTGCTTGTTTTTCACTTGGGTTGCAGGTGCTACTCAAAGTCAGGAATGCAATATGTAAAAGCACATTTCTAAAACTTTTTAGTGTACCAGAGCTTGTAAGGAGTGCAAATATTGCTGTGAGGCAACACTATTCTCACACCCTTAGTGGAGTCAGGGAGAGACAGAAGCCAGTCTAGAGCCATGTGCTGTGGTATGGGATGGTTGGTGTCGCTTTAGTGTATCTCAAGTATAAAACACTAGGAAGAGCAAGCCCCAGATAAGGATGGATGGTGGATCTCTCACATGTCTAGCAAAGTTGAAGGTGAGGGAAGAATGATAGAGACAGTCATATCTCAGGTTTTCCTGCTCTGAGATAACAAGGTGAGAGTATCCTATAGAGGCTCTTTTCTTTGGACCTCTATTTTCTGCCTGTGTTGCGTGACATAGTGTTGTCACAGGGTGCAGTGTTAAGATAGCACTGTCTGGATTTGGTCCAGCAGCCAGGTGATGGCAGAGCAGTCAGTAGTGGACCTCATTGCCTCTTGACTTAAAGGGCATGTGGTTGCATAGATAGACCAGTGTGTGAACACCTAATTGGGGTTCAAATCCAGCTCACTAGCTCCCTTCTTCATCTAGTTGTGGGGGTGATTTTGCTGATGGAGGGGACAGCCCTGGTCTGGGGAGGCACTGGCATATCCTCTTTGAGCACCTTTTCAACTTCTCCTTGTAGGAACCACCATCTCCATCCCAAAACTTCTTCAAGACAGGTATGAAGCTGGAGGCAGTGGACAGGAAGAACCCTCACTTCATCTGCCCGGCCACCATTGGGGAGGTGAGAGGTTCTGAGGTCCTCATAACATTTGATGGCTGGAGAGGTGCCTTCGATTACTGGTGCCGATATGATTCCCGGGACATCTTTCCCGTAGGCTGGTGCTCGCTGACTGGAGATAATCTGCAGCCCCCTGGAACAAAAGGTAAGGCCCATGTTGTGGCTTAGCTGTCTTCCTCCTCCACTCAGCTCTCAAAGAGCAGAAAAACAGGCAGAGGCTAGCAGCAAGGACATCTGGGTGCCCTGTCTGGCTTTCTTACGTTGCTTCATGCATGGTGAAGGTACAGATGATCATACCTATTACCAGTGTAACAGCCTGGTGTCAAGGTGCTAAGGTACAGCCATCCATAAAGATGGGCAGGATGATGGCTCTCTGGAGGGATAGTGGTGCTGTACAACATTGCTGAGTTCTGCTCCTCTTCAGGAATTTCCTTGGAGTCTTTTCTGCGTCTTTGGAACACACATTCCTAGGCACTTTTTCACAGGGAGACTGGGCTATTTGTGGATATAAGGGAATAATGAGAACTAAGTTGCAGGACTGCGCCTGCCTGTACTTCTGACAGTTATCTTGCTCTGCCTTATGCTGTGATCTCTACTGTGAACATGGAAAAAGCAGGTCTGAATGAGGTTGTACTTGCCTTGTTCCTAGGACCGTGATTGTTGGTTAGGAATGGTATTGGGGAACTTGCTGCCTTGCAAAGGTCCGAGCGTTGGCTGTTGGGATTTTCAGTTGTGTCTAGCTTGCTAGTCTTGCAGTTGTGTTTAGGACCAGGGGAGTTGTCATTGTCCCCATGCACATCCCGCTGGCATTTGCTGGCTGGCAAGTCTGGCGTATGCCTGTCAATGAAATGAGAAGCAGGAGAGCAACCTCTTTACTGGAGCTGAAGGATTACTTAGGAAAGGCATTTTTCTGATGAGACTGTTCCTCTTGAAAATCCAGGGTCAGCTTGTGCTAACCCCGTCAGGCTGGTGCTTTCCTGCTGTCTGTTGATGTGAGCCAGTTCTGTCCTCTGTGCTGCAAGTCTGGTGTTGGGGTGGATTGCCTTAGGTCGTCTCGCATGGCCTGTGTGCAAGGCAAGCTGTGGGCTCCCCTCGCGTAGAGTTGATTTCTGTTACAGTTGGGAACTGAAAGGCACTCTTGCTGTTTATCTTGGATTTCTGCATTTGGCCTTGATATTCTCAGCCTCTCCCTCGCTTCCTGCTGTTTGTTTGTGTCCTGCCTGCTGCTGCCCTGCAGGCTCCACAGAGCTGCTGGGGACCTCCCAGCCGGTGGCTGACCTCTCCAGCAGTGCCCTGGAGTCAGGGGCTCTTGCCCAGTATCTCCAAGGTGCTTCTCAGGTACTGCATGAGTGGCTAAAGACATGTTTGTGTTGGGTGGGAGATTTCCTGGCAGTAAACTGGGGGTGGAAGGTTTCAGGTGCAAGGTGGAAGCCGCCTTCCCAGAAGTAGGAACCTCCCTCTGACCCGCAGCACAGGCAGCTCTGTTCCTCTCCAGCCTCCCTGTGCCAGGGCCTGAAGCTGGGAGTGAGCAGAGCATCCAGAAATAACACCCCATCATGGGGGCAACACCGTGGTAACTTAGAGCCATCTTGAGAAGCAGTGACAGGCTGTCTGTCTCACATTGACTCCATCGGCAGCAACTCTGCATTCCCCACTCATGTACAAAAATAGTGAACCCTGAAAGTCACATCTCCCTATTCCCAGGCAGAGGCAGCCCTTGCTCTCAGGCAGATTTCTGCTCTCTTTGCTGTGTTTTTCAAGTGCTGGGGCAAGAGCAAGGATTGGCAGAGGTTGCATGAGCCATGTAAAAATGCCGTGGAGTCGGGATCAGCCTTGTCTTTGTGGTATTTTACTTTCCTCTCTGTGGCTACCCCCTCCCTTTCCTGCCCCAGATTTTCCAATTTCCACTTTGAGGGGTTAAACCAAAAGAAAGGAGCGCTGGGAACTTTCCTCATCTGTAATTAAATTCCTCCCTTGTTCCTGTACTCCTCAGCCCCGCTTCAGAGGAGGGCTGAGCACAGTCCTCCCAGGACCTGAGAGTGCTGCCTTTGGCAGGGTTGGAGGATGCTTCACCACAGAGGGATCCCCCCTTCCTTCAGCTCTGATAAAGCTTCCCTGTTTGCCAGCCTGGAGCCTGCAGGACCACGCAGTGGAGTTGGACAGGTTCCCTTTCCTGGTGGGAATTCCTCTTAAATCAGGGAGACCCAGGGAGACATGCAGGAGGTCAGTGCTAACCGTGGTTATACCGGGCTCTGCTCACATACCAGACTGATCACCTTGCCCTGAGCTGATGGGTACCGGCAGGGAGAGCTGAGAAGTCCTGTGAAGAGTTAACTCCATCGAGACTGATGGCTTCCTGGGGCTGAGTGAAAAGAGGCCTCGCAAAATGAGCTCATGTTCAAGGGAAGCGCAACTTCAAAGAGGCCAGGCATGTTTATTTAATGCTGGTAGCTTAATTCAGCTCTAATCTGTCCCTTCTGCTGGTTGCCAGCAGAGGTGGAGGAATGCGGGGCTTCTCCCAGGCACATCCCCTCTCCAGCTCCAGGGCCTCCCACTCCCACCAGTGTTTGCTTAGCTGGGGCGGCTGGGCAGGGTGCTGGTGGAGCTTGGGCCTGGGCAGCCACGCTGAGGGGAGCTTTCAGGAGGGCATGTATGTGAAGGGAGGAAAGGGAGGTCAAACAGCGAGGAGGAACAGCTCTCTGCGCACCAGGTTGGTAATTACATCGCTGTCAGGATGTGCTGTCTGTGTGGCGGCCTGCTGGGAGAGCTCCGCCATGGCCGGTGGCCAGATGTCTGCAGGCTCCTGGGCGTCTCCTGGAGCTCCTCTCTTGATGCAGCACAGCTTGGAGCTGGGGGGTTCAAATAAACACGTGCTGCAGGGGAAATGTAGCTCCAGGGATGCCTAAGCACGCAGTTGGTCCTGATCCTCTCTGCCCCCTGTAAGGCTGTGGGCTGGGGTTGGAGGTCAGCTCTGCTGGCTTTACAGAACAAAGCAAAATGCCTGTGCATCCTGAGCTCATCCCGGGCATCCTCAGCTCCTCCACGCCTGCTTGGCAGCAGTCGGGGAAGGAAGGTCCCCATGACCGTCCCAAAGGGAGGGGGGTTCCTATGGGTGTGCAGCAAGCATCCTTCAGCTTCCCACCCTTCCCAGCGGGGCACTCCCAGGGTTGTCTCTTGGCCAGGAATCCCCATTCCATTCTTCACATGTAATGTTCAGCATCTTATGTGTCTTTTCACGCCTCTTACAGACATGCTCTTTTACCCTTAAACACATATCCCGGGCTTTTAGGAATATAAGGTGAGGTGGAATTCCTATCAAACTAAGTGCTGGATGCCAGCTTTGAACTTTGCTCAAAGGGCAGACTGTGTTAATGATAGTTTTTGCAGTTACCTTGTACAGGAGGTGCTCATGACTTGTGGGTTCACTTCAGAGTTTTAGAAATTAGCTTTTTTTGACTGTTTCAAAAAGAGCTGTTTGCACATCCATTCAGAGTCAAGCAGTCATCCTACAGAAATATTGATTGAGAAATATTTATCTATCACAGAGCATATACATAAAACAGCTGAATTAAGGTTGCGCGGGTCATTGAACCCAAACGTACTGCAAAGGTTTTGAACTTTCCTGTTGCATGATGGGGTCAGAGTTTCAGAATTAGGGCAAACAGAGGAGAATGATGCTTTCCCCGTCTTTAGATACTGCAGCACATAAAAGCAAGGCCAAAATACACTGCATGCACATTACTAACGACGTCAATTTTTTTCAACAGAAGACCCTGAAGGTGTGTTGGGTAGGGAAGGAATTATCCCCATCTGCCAGGCCTGCGTGCTTTTCTGTTTTGAGTTATGTAGTGACTCAACTGACAGTGTAGTAGATACAGAGCAGGAGGTAGCTGATCTTGAAGCTCTCAGCTTGAGAAATGTCTAGATGAAGTTGTGATGCGCACAAGGAGTGTACAAGTCTGTGCACTGTGGCAATGTTAGGTAGAAGTGTAAACTGGAAGGAAAGCGGAGATTGAAGGAGTAAAATATGTAGGTCAGCTGTTGTGGTTAGCCCTGGTAGGCAGCTGAGCCCCCCTCCACTGCTCGCTCACCCCCCCCTTAGTGGGATGGGGGAGAGAATCAGAAGGGTAAAGGTGCGAAAACTCGTGGATTGAGATACAGACAGCTTAATAGGTAAAGCAAAAGCTGTACATGCAAGGCAAAGCCAGGCATTCATTCACTGTTTCCCATCGGCAGGCAGATGTTCAGCCATCTCCAGGAAAGCAGGGCTCCATCACGCCTAACAGTGACTTGGGAAGACGAAGTGCCTTTGCTCTGATCATCCCTCCTTCCTCCTTCTTTCCCCCAGCTTCTCTTGCTGAGCATGGCGTTGTATGATATGAAACATCCCTTTGGTCAGTTGGGGTCAGTTGTCATGGCTGTGCCCCCTCCCAGCATCTTGTGTACCCCCAGCCTGCTCTCTTTGAGAAACAGAGAAGACCTTGACACTGCGCAAGCCTGGCTCAGCAATGTGTTATCAACAGTTTTGATCACAAATCCAAAACACAGCACCATACAAGCTATTACTAAAGGAAGTTAACTCTAGCACAGCCAAAACCAGTACACTACTTTTGAAAAACT
The DNA here is from genome assembly GCA_013401275.1 of Pandion haliaetus. Taxonomy (NCBI): domain Eukaryota; kingdom Metazoa; phylum Chordata; class Aves; order Accipitriformes; family Pandionidae; genus Pandion; species Pandion haliaetus. The sequence continues at coordinate 162,678 of VYZV01045371.1, forward strand.
TTGCATGCATTTTACTTTTTCTAAACTTCCTGCTCCTTGGGGAGTCTGGGGGCATCTCAAGCTATCATGACTCTTAAAGAGGAGAGAAACAATCGTGCTTTCAGGTCACAGACATAAGTGGAGCGCAGATTTGGAAAGCTGCTTTGGAGAGTCCCTCTCCATTGTAAGCAGTACAGAAAATCAGTATTTAGGATCACCCTAAAGAATGAGGATTGTTGCTTAGTTATTTTAAATCATGTCTGGGGAGAAAGAGAAACAGATGCACACACAAATGGAGGTGCTGCTGCTAAGGTTCAGGGCAAAATGGATTGAAGAGGGAAATACGAGACTGTGATAAAAATCACCGAGAAGAAAGAAGCAGGAAGTAAGAGGCTGGTTAATGATTGTAGTTTCCAGGGCCACCTGCCCTGGAAACCTCAGCAGGGAGGGGGGCTGAGGGAAATCCCCCATCAGTCAAGGCATGGTCTTGTAGAGAGATGTGTTTGCTTCTGTTATCCATGGGAAATTTGGGGTTTCACAACTGATTACAGGCTAGAGTAAAGTTCAGTCCTGTGTAGTCAGGGAAACACACATTGGAAGAGGTTCCATGAGCAGTTATTTTCCCTCTGAAGTGGTTTGTGGGGTGGAGAGCTGTGAGCCCCTGGGGGAAGAGAAACCAAACCGGGGTCTTCTCAGGTACCTCTGCAAGGCAGATTCCAGCTCTGAGCTCTTCACCCAAGGAGGTGATGCACTGAAGAGTCTTATCTACACCAGCAAAGGGACACAGGCTGGGAAAAAGGGACCGAGCAGACAGGATCAGGGCTTTCTGCCTATATGTGCTGATTGTGGGCACAGGAATCCGAGATTTTCTACAAGATCTGGATCTTTACACAAGAAAGCATGTAGAACTCTTATTTAAACATTAGCTTTAAATTTCAAAGAAACGCATGCATTTTTCTTGGGTTTATGCTAGAGTATCAGGAACTTAAGCTGCGATTTGCCTCAAAAATTTGAGAGACGTTTACAGGAGCCCTTCTTACAGCTGAGTGCTGGTGGCTCCGTGCATGATCCCAATAGTACTGCTGCTGGAAGATGCTGTGGCAGGGACAGCCTTTCCTGGCCTCTTGAAAAGCAGCTAATTTTCCAAGTCCTGAGAAATCCAGATTTAGTTCATACCTGCACAAGGACCTTCCCCCTACACACACACATACACACACCTCTTCCACTGTAATAGCGTCTCTTAAGTCTGCCCAACCATGTTTCGTACATCACTGCTGGAGGGCAGGGAAATACTGTAACCTTAAAAACAAGGATGCAGGGACACATACAGCCTGCAGCAACCTGCCCACAGTCACAAGTATAGCCATTAAAGTCTATAACTCAGAAGGTCCCTGCGCCATTCCTCCATTTGGGCTATGCCTCTGACTGATGCCAAGTTCCTCTGGAGTTCCCTGATGGGTTCATTACACCCTTTTCCGCCCTTCTCCACCCTTCTGGATGCTCCATAACAGAGAGAGGGGTGATGCCGTGCTGGGTGTGGGAGAGGGGCAGCAGTGAAAGTGTTAAGGCTGGGCGGGCAGAGCTGGAAGCAGCTCCAGTGCTGGAATTTGGAGGAGTAGAGTTGCTGCCTTGGCACCAGCCTAGCTGGCGGAGAGGCCCCGCACCCAGTCGGGTCATGGAGAGCTAATGCAGAGCATGTCCTCCCAGCTGCTGTGCCAAGGCTGATGGGGAGCTGCAGCGAGAGCACTGGAGACGCTGATGCTCGGCGTGGTTAAATAGCAGGCACTTGCCTTGACTGCCTTCTCCCAGGTGTGCTGCGAGCTGTCAGCACACTGCTCCCTCTCTCTGGACTCGGCTGCCTTGAAAGCATCTCCTTCTGCTTGCAAAGCAATCAAAAGTTAATAGATTTAGATAGTTACCATGGGGATATGTTGAAGTGGAGCTCACATCCACTCCTGGACTCGCCATCTGTTGGCATGCATTACACAGCCCGCCAAAGAGACCGGAGCATGCCGGCAGGGCCTGGGCTGCCCTTGTGTAGGTGCTGCACCAGGAGTGATAACTCCAGGAGGTAACAGAGGGGCACAAAATGCTGACCCTGGATAGAAAGTTCATGAAGTACTTCATCTCTCGCAACCATTGCTGCCATGTGATTTATTGGTTAATTGCTTGGTGTCGTCAAATGGAGAGGATGATCAGATGCTAGATTTTCTGCCCGTGGGCAAAGGTAATGTGTATTTTATGGTTTTTCTTTATTTTTGATGTTGCTTGGTTTCTCTTCTCCTTCGGGGCGAGAACACAGCGGTGGGTGGAGGAGCCTCATCAGGGGTAGCTGGCAGGGTAACACTCAGGTGAGCTCCTGTGCTTTCGTGCTTGGAGGAGATGGAAAAATATTAATTACTGTCTCTTCAGGACTGAACTGGGATTTGGAGCTCATACATCAAGCTGAGTGACACTTGTTTGTGTTGGGGTGGCTGGATTTGGGACCACACAGGCAGAGCTTATGTACCAACAGGAGAAGGTTACGCAAAGAAGTTCAGCATTTGCACTTTTATGCGCGAGTCTAATGCATGTGCAGTCATGGTACCTGGGTGTTCCTGCCTTTGTGACTGCTATTGGAAGATCCCAAGAAAAAACTCTTGAGCTGTTCAGAGCACAGAGCCAAGGCACTTAGCAGTAATCCTGGCTTGGTTCAGATGTGTGTCCTGGAATACACATCGGCTTTGGAGGTGTGGGGGCTCGAACAAGAGCAGCCCAGTGCTGCAGCAGGGTGTGCTGCTCCCCCGACCCTCTTTGGATGCTGACAGTGCCCGCAGCTCAGCAAACAGCAAATCGGTGGCTCAGTGGGAGTGGTGGATCTGGCATTTCAGAGACCTGATATTATTGTGTGATGTCTTAGGGCTGGCAAGAGCCTCTGAGAAGAGGAGCTGACCTGGAAAAGGCAGAGTTTCGACTATCCCCCAGCCTGTCCTTAGTATCAGTGTCTAGGCCTTCCTCCCAACTTGACTTTTCCTCATGTGTTTTATTCTAAAATATTTCATAACCCAGAGAGCCTGGGTTGTATTCAGGATGTTTCCTTCCCTTTTCCATCCTACTTCCTGGCCCAAAACAGGATTTCAAAATCTCAGGGCATTACTGAGTCTTGGCAGGACATTTCAACAGGAGCCTCACTGTTGACACCTTCCTCTCTTTGGGTGAATAGCGCTGGGGTCACTGCTCCATTTCTGCAAGATCTCTGACCAGTAACAGTGCTTCTGCTGATGGGATGTGGTACAGGGCTGTGCTTGTGTAGGCTGAAGGTCCGAGTGCTTTCAGGATGGAATTGGACAAACTCAAGGAGGAGCAGCTGTCCAGGGCTTTTATTTCTGGGGGTCTAAAAGTGTCTGACTCAGGGTGTCCTGACCTGCTGGTTACAAGCAGGGTTGGTGTTTCTGCCTAACCATCCTTTGCTGCCAGGTTAAACTATGCCCAGTGTAACAGTTTGTATACCTTTAGGAGAGCCACAGGGAGAGTAGAGTTTCCCACCTAGAAGAAGTGTTTTAAACACTTAAGAAGCTTCACATCAAGGATTTAGGGCTCCACGCCTTGTTTCAGCCTGTCACCAGCACACATACACCAGCCGTTGGTGACATGAGCTTGGTCCCTTGCATGGATGCTGCTTCTGATACGGGTAAGTGCCAGAGCAACCAAAATGATCGACCAGACTCTTCTCACAAAGGTCTGTAAAGGCTGTGCATGGTTAATGGAATGGTTTTGATCAGAGCAGCGTATGCACATGTGGGAGAAATGGGCCCATTTGGGTGGGATTTTCGCAGTGACTCTATGGGAGCAAGAACTTTACATTCTCTTCTTGTGACCTACTGGTTAGTTTCTTCATTTTCTTGTTTGCTCCCCATTTTTTGGAGAGGGGAAGTAAATGCTGTTGAGCCCAGCTCTGACCCTGGCTTTGGCAAACAGGTATATGTTTTCATGGTGTGCATTTTTATTGAATCTAGGAACTTTGTACTGAACATACAGCCTTACTTGTTATAAAGATCAGACCTTTTGTGGTTTGTCACGGTTCTCCTCTTGATCTTTGGTATTTTTATAGCTTCTGAACAGCTTTAAAAAAAGAACAAAAGGTGGAATAAACTGCACCCACCTAGCAGTCTCCTTGTTCTTTGTGCACTGATATGTTGAAGGTGTTCTGCTAATATTTAACCAGGAAGCCAAAGCTAAAAAAAGAGCTTCAGAGAAGATCAGAACAAGCAGAATCCCTAGGAACAGTCCTGAATAGCCTGAATATGGCAAGAGCACAGAATGATTCTCAACATGGGGTTTTAGAAACCCACTGGTAATTAACTCCCAGGGGCAGAAGACATGATCAGTCAGTAGATTGACTGTGGTGGCTGCTCATGCCACATATTCTCACGGAATGTATGTCCTTGAGCTAGCTGGATATAAATAGCAGTATAGCCATGCCGTTGCAAACTTCCCGCAGGCTGTAAATCTGTGAAGAAACTAGTGACCTCTGTCCCGCTGCAGGTGTAGTTCAGGTTGGCTTAGGCATGCTTGCACAAGCTGCATTTTTATCCAGTCTGCAGGTTGGTTGCTTCCTAAGACCATGGCTCTGGGATTTTCTTGAGGATTGCTATGTGGACCAGACCTGTGTCAGTCATCCCTAGTGCTTTTGGCAGCCCTCTATGAGTACACGCTCTGCTGATGGCCTCTCCTGAAGCACTAAGCCTGGAAGAACTGCAGTACGATGGTTTTCCTGAGGTGTGGAAATGAGTTTGTTTATGTTGTCGATGTCTGTGTCAGGACCAAAGGTGCCAGTTCTGCTCATGTACCATCTACTGAACAGCTCCAGGGCCTCACAGGTGGGCTCTTGCAGTTGCTGCTGGAGTACTCACCATGTGTCCATGGGCACTGTCATGCAGGAGACGATCTCAGCCTGGCTTTGGGGTAATCAAATTAAGATTGAGTATTGAAGTTCAGATTTTTACTTGATTTTGTTCTGACTTTGGCAATGAATATTGGTATTGCCATTTCTCTTGGTGCTCTCTGATTGCCCCTGTATGCCTTTGTTATGGGTTTGTGCGGCGCGGTTTTCTTTGGTGGCAGGGGAGGGGGGCTGCAGAGGCGGCCCCTTTAAGAAGTTGCTTGGAAGAATTCGCCGCCCCAAAATGTCGGACGCGCGCGCCAAAATGTCGGACCCGCCTCTAGGCGGGGAGTGACGGTGGTAACGCCTCTGGGAAAACATATTTAAGAAGGGGAACCGGTAGTGTGGGGGTTGGGAAACCTGAGAGGAACATCGCTGCCGACACTGGAATCATGGAAGTGGAGGGGGAGGAGGAGGCGCCTGAGGAGGCTGATGGCCCTGCAGCCCATGGGGGTGAACGGTGGAGCGGAGGCTCCCGAAGGTGGCCGTAACCCCATGGTAAAAACCGCGCTGAAGCAGTGTGAGACTGGAGAGCAGCCCGCGGAAAGGACCCGCGCCAGGGAAGTTCGGGAAGAACTGAAGCCCGCGGAAAGGACCCGCGCCAGGGAAGTTTGTGAGGAACTGCAGCCCGCGGAAAGGACCCACGTTGGAGAAGTTGGTGAAGGACTGTCTCCCGTGGGAGGGACCCCACGGTGGAGCAGGGGACGAGTGAGGAATCTTCCCCCTGAGGAAAGAAGCAGCAGCGACGATGTGTGGCGAGCTGACTCAACCCCCATCCCCTGTTCCCCTGCGCCGCCGGGGAGAGGAGGTAGAAAGCACCGGGAATGGAGCTGAGCCGGGAAGGCGGGAGGGGTGGGGGGAGGTTGTTCTGATGTTTAGTTTCCCTTCCTAATACCCTTGTGTTTTGTTTTTGTTTTGATTTGTAGTAAATTAAATTGATTTTGTTTTTTTTCCCAAGTTGAGCCTGTCTTTTGCCCGTGACCATAAGTGGGGAGTGATCCCTCCCAGTCCTTGTCTCGACCCATGAGCCTGCCTTTGGATTTTCTCCTCATCCCAACGTGGCCAGGCGAGGGGGTGGGGGGTGAGCGAGCGGCTTCGTGGTGCTTTGTAACCGACTGAGCTGACCTGAAACCGCGACAGCCTTCTTTCACCTGCTAGTTCATCCCTTCAGTCAGGAGTTTGAGTTTCAACTCTGCTGTTGCATTTCTCATGCTGGAGCTGCCCAGCTCAGTTCTCTTCTCTTTTTTATAGTTCAGAATTTCTCTGTTTTAATTCTGTAGCTACTTCACAGCTGATTAAAACAACACATCATTACATCAGCTTTATTTTTGCAGTGGACTGGAGAAGATGAGACTAATAAGGGGATCACAAGCAAGAACGCAGGTTGTGTTGCAGCCAGTTTGTTTGGAATAAGAGGTAGAGGAATGGGGACAGGAGGAAAAATGCTGTTTTGGGATGTGAAGAGGGTGATTATAGACAAATTTGGCATTTGCTTGTCCTCTGCATTTGAACCATATGCCCCTGTAGGTTCATTGCAGCTCCTTGTTGTCCGACCTGGCAGCTGGGCTAGGAGGAGGAACTGTGTTCCAGACAGGCTGGGGGAACTGTTAGCACCTGTGCTCTTAGCTGCACCTGCAAATTAGTATCTAACTGACCTTGCAGAATGGGACCCAGGGTTAAGTTGTCTGATCACTGAAGAAATAAAAAATGATGCTGGCATAAAGAGTGCAAGCCAAGGCCACCACCTTTGTAAAAATGGGCTGCAAAGATTGCTGGACACTGGCTCATACAAGCGAGTATTTCTCTAAGGGTGATGAGGATACTCTGCGTAGAATAAATAACAGTGCTGTTGCAGTATGGGCTGTAATTCTGTTGAAGGCTTCCTGTGCAATCCAAATCTGCACACTAAATCCCTGGAACCAGCCCTACCGTCCAAAACTGCCATTTTTCTCTACAGTGTAAATGCCTCTGCCAGGTCCATTCCCAGCACGATCTTTCTACTCCTTTGCTTTGCCTTCTGGGAGCTGGAAGAGAGGATGGCAGGGAAAAGAGGGGCTGAAGAAGCAGGAATGTGAGATGTTTATGGCTGGTTGTGCAGATGTTCCACAGCAAACGTGCTGAGAGTTGAGGGGCTTGTGATCTGCTGTTCGGGGAGAAGCTTGCTTGGCTGCTCCAGTGGTGGCAGGCATGATGCCGTTTTCCCTTACCCAAATGCTAGCCTTTGCAGTATTTTATAAAAAAGATGCATAACTCAGTTTACCCATTCATTTTATAACGCTACCCAGTGGACAGAAAGCAGTTAATTTCTTTCCTGTATGGGGGAGAAATTAAGACCTGGGTTTGGGGACTAAGTAAATCTGTGTGCTCAGCACTAAACTGAAAATGACTTTTGCTGAGGACAATGATTTGGGCATCCTTGCTCTTCACAGCACTGTCACTGTCTTTGTCTCTGATCGTGAGCCAGTCACTTATCTCTGTTTATTTTGCCATCAGCAGAATGGGGACTGTGCTGACCCCCAGGGCATTTTGATGAATAAGTTTATTGTGTTGCACATCCATAACACTTGTTGTGCTGGATCTCAGAGCACTTTCCCCCTGCATTGGGGAATATCTGCACACGTATGTTTATACTCTAAAAAGCATCAGTAACTGCTAAGTAATAATAAGGGTTACTGTCTCTGAAATGATGCTGGAAACTGGTTAAAAACTTTAAAAGATATTCTACGTTGTATGATAAGCAGAAGAGCCAAAGTAGTGTGAAGGAATTCTTAAAAATGCTCGATCTGATCAAAGAGTTTTCTTAATAGGATCAGTGAAGGGCAGACTCGGAGTGGCTCTCGGCATGCAGCGGGGCAAGGCAGAGCTTAGCCCTGGCTGAAGATATCCCCGGAAAGGCTGGAACTCTGTGAAAACGAGAATCCAGGGATTCGCTGCAGGTTTGGGGGCTTTTTGCTTGATTTTTAACTAGTGTAATGGGGCTTTCTCTTCAGTTGGTTTCTACTGTGACGGCCAATGTCCTGATCTGTCATTTTTCCAAAATGGAATCTTTTTACCTGGCTCTTTCTGGCCACTGCTGTGCTTTGAGCTGATGTTCTTGTGCAGTGAACATTACAGCCCAAGTTCTGCCTCCTGAAGGAGTACCAGGCAGCTCAGAGCCCATCATTTTGCATCTGAAGGTAGGATTGGTTTTCTCCACACTCATTGCTTTATATTTATCAGCATGATGGTCACCTGCTGTTTTCTTGCCCTGAAACTCAGTCTCCTAGCTTCTCTCTGGAACTGCTCACAGACTGCCACTGTCCTGTCTGCCCTGGGAAGTGTGAATCATTAGAAAACTGTGCTTATCCCCTCACCAGGTCACTCATGAATATGTTGGGCAGTGCAGATCCCTGTGTCCTCCACTTAGATCTCTCTCCTCCACAAGAATGACTGTTTACCCCTACCTCTTCTAACCCTTGATTTATCCTTATAGAAACCTTTCCTCTTATAGCATGGCTCTTTAGTTTTTATAAAAGCCTTTGGTGAGGTTCTCAGAGACTTTGTGGAAAGGCAGGTAGGCTGTGTCATGTCCGTCCACATGGTCGCTGACCAGTCCAGACCCTTCCAGGTTTGCAAGACTGGGTTTCTGCTATAGATGCTGTACTGGCACTGCCCAAATAGGTCAGATTCCTCTTTGGGGCCGTGTTACTGGATAAAGCCTGTTTTGTTTTGGTAAATGTTTTTAGCCAGATGCACTTTGTGCTTGGGTAAAAGTAGCTACTTGGATTTAGCAAATGACTGGGTGAATGGGGCAGACGATGATGCGCAGAAGGGCAGCCTTGGTGGTGGAGAGGTCTCTTTGGGTTGTGAGTGCTGGTGTTTGACCCATGGAGGCAGACCCTGCAGGTCCAGAATAGGGTTTTTCTCGTCTTCAGCTTCGGCAGCGCCAACTGCAGTCTTCAGTTGTTCTTTTTCATGTATCCATATGTGGTTATAATTAGAGGTAGGACACTTGGGATGTTTTGCAATGCTGATATTGGTCTGGCACTTCAGGCAAGTCAGTAAACCTCTGGCTGTCAGTATGCTGCCCAGCATCTCTGAGATGTGTTGCAAGGTGCAGTGAATGCCTGGGAAGGTTTTTAAGATCCTTGGCTGCACTGCCTTTGGAAAGTGCTGACTGTAATTACCAGTATGGTTTAGGGCACACAGGAATGCTGCCTTGAGAGCTGTAAATGTAAGACTTGTGCAAAAAGCAAATAGCAGTTGCTGGTATCACTGTGACTCTTGAGACTTATTTTTGTAAATAAAACAACCATAAAAATGCTACAGCTTGTGCCAGTGGGATGTACAGTGGCATCTGCAGTGCACAGAGCTCATCCAAGCACATGCAAACAATTAGAATAAGAAAATTGCTGCTGCAGACCATGCAGATTTCTAAGCCTTTAAGAAATGATACACTCGATAAATGTTCAGAGCCTTTCTCAGGTTCAACAAATGCATAAGGCATTGCTTTAGTTTTAAGCTACTCTCTTCCTCATGTGCCTATGGATGTCCTGCCCAAAAATGGACATTAAAATGCAACACGATCGTCAGGATAGGCAGCACAGAGACAGTTTTAGGGACTGTGAGTTTGCATTTTTGTGCATGCTGCCGTGTAACCACTGGCCAGTGAGGTGTGGGAGGGGATCAGTAAATAAAGCACCTCATGGTTTCCAGCAAAGGCAACAGCAAGTTTCAGTAGTCAAAAGCTGAAACTAGACAAATCTTTTGTAAAAAGAAAATGCATCCAAAGGAGTTAAAATAACTGATCATGAGAACATCTAGAACATGCTGAATCATGCAGTGCTTGGATCCTCTTGCTGTATTATTATATAGATGTATCCTCTGGTCTCTCAGCCTTAGCTCAAGCAGACATTTTAGGCTGGAGAGCAGGAATCCCTGCAGGAAATACTGAATTATCAGAATAATTGCATTCTGACTTTCAGATTCCAGGATTTGAAGGATTGTCCTTAATCCCCATCTTTGCAAGTTGCCTGTGTCTCCCACCCATGCTCTGATCTTTTCTCCTGTGTTATGTCTGCCTAGCCTACTGAAAGCTCAGGTCATACCAAGTCTTGAGCCTTCACAGAGCCCATATTTATGTCCCAGTCATGCAAGTGGTGGCCAGTGATGATGGTCTCTGCTTTGGGAAGAATCACAGAGGTTTGAAGGTTTCACATCTTACTCTCGGACAGGCACTGAGCTCTGTTTCCTGTCCAGCTCCAGCCTTCAAGACGTCTAGGTTTGAACTGCTGCATCCAGGGAAGGATTCAGCCAGATCTCAACAAGATTTCTGTTCTCTGGCAAATGTGCTTATCTTAAATACATCTCTAATCCACCTCTTTGATTCATGCTTCTGACCATGCAGTGCTGAAGATGGGACAAGGGGCAGCTGGAGTACCAAAGAATCACTGGGCAGGTGGCCTACAGGGCCTTCTTCGTGGCTGCTTTAAAATGGGTATGAATGGCATATTCAGTCTTCTCAGAAACCACCCCCTGTGTTTTGGGACACTGTAATGGTCATTACAGATATCTCTAGAGAGAAGGGGTGTGAAGTACAGCTGCATCTGAGAGTACAGTAGCCCTTAGCACATAAAATGGAGATTCCGGGTTTTGTGGTCCAGCAGCTATTAGCAAATGCAGACTGTTAAATAGCTGGTGTATTGGACAGAAAGGTAGGAAACTGTTCTCCATCTTCAACTCTTCTGTTCCATATTTACCTACATGTTTTTGCTTTGTTATTCTTATGCCAAGGACATAATTATGTCTTCAAGCTGTGACAAGCCTGAGATATGCTGATGAGTGACAAACGCTGCTTTCTAGTATTGGCTAACCCTCAAAGTGGCAACTTTAGAGAGTCTTCTGTAAATAATAGTTTGAGTCACAGTGCAGTGGGCAGCTGCAGGTGCTATTGGTGCCGTGTATCAACTGGGAAGGGATTATTTTGGCATTAGGAAATAGAGCCTAAAGTCTTGAATTCTGTCAAGTCTCTTTGTTTCTGCAGGAAGCTTGAACTCTTGTTTAAAATAATCCTTCAGTGATTAATAGCCCAGTCAGTGGTGCCTGTCTTTCCTTTGGCTTTAAGTTCAGCAATGTTTGATCCTGCCTCTTTAGGGTGATGTTTCTCACTGCAGGCAAACTGATCCAATGCCAGACAGCCCAGCAAGGAGCTGGCCCATTCCTCTGTGTCCGCCCTTGTGCCAGATGCCTGTATGACCCAAAACAAGACAGTTGAGCCAGCAGAAAACTTTCATTGATTTTGTTTTCTGTCCCATTAATGAGCTGAAATGATTAACCATGAGTTCAGATCACAGAATAATTCAGGTCAGAAGGGATCTCTGGAGGTTGCATGGCCCAACTCCTTGCCTAAAGCAGGGCCAGCTTTGGAGTTAAGTTAGATTGCTCAGAGCTCATGTGAGCACCAAAGCTGCGGGGCAGAGAGACGTTGCTTTTCTCAGCTGCAGCAAAATGTTGATTTTTTAAGTAAGACGGCCGCACTTGGTTTTCTGAAAATTTGGCTCCTCTTGGTGGCTCACCATGGGGTGAAGGCAGTGGTACAAGGAAGAAAATGTCCCTGGCAGATGCTCACTGTGGGGCTGGCACCATCACCAGCTGAATAAGATGCAGTAAATTGAAGCTTTTGGCAGTCAAAGGATATGTGGGCAATGGTTTGCAGCTGCAAGATGAGCCTGCTTGCTGGGCACAGCTGTTACCACTGCTGGAGCTAGGTGGGTGTCAGGGTGAGTGCAAGCAGGGCTGAGTGCTCTGCGCTGCTCCTTGCTGCAGCAATCCTGTGCTGTTTAACCACATCCTAACAGGCAGCTGGCAAAAACTTTAGGCTTCTTTAGGAAACATCTAGTCACTGGAAGTGGTTATGAATGCCTTGGTGACAATACAGCAGTGTGGCCAGCCATACCTCTGTGGTTTTGGGGCTGTGCTGTTGCTGTGGAGGTGCAGCTGGTGGGACGATTCTGCTCTGAAGTGATTGGTGTCTCCTCGTCACACTGATTGCATGCAGCTCAGTACATCTGGCAGGGGCAAGAGAAATGAATTAGGACAGGCCGGTGTTTTCTCAGATCCTGTTTAAAATCAAACAAAAAGCCAGGCAAGTCTGCTGATTGGTGTTGGATCATGGGATTATGAGACCTCATTTCATTAAATCACTGTAGGTCAGAAAAATATCTGTGCATTATATCAGTCTCATTGAAGCAGCCACAGTAAAAAATATTCGTGCATATTCAGCAATGTATTCAGCAATACTGTTAGGCACAAAGTAATAATTAGGTCATTTTCTATGTACTTATGCCCTGGGCTGGCTGCACATTTAGATGTAACCTAGCCTGTTTTGTTGAACAGTCTTCTGAGCTGTAGCAGCTCCTCCATCCCTGCAGGAGCTGTGGCTGTGGCAGGGATGTGCTGCCAGGGGCTGCAGGCACAGTGGAAACTCCTCTGGCGTGGCTGAATGAAACGAGGTTTCCTATCATGTGGTCGGTCCGCACCAAGTTACGGGCTTTCATTGCCCTAAAACCAAAACTGATTCTTTAAGCTTGGCAAATTAATGTTACCTGTAATATTTTTACGGCTGAAGTGGACAATAGATCTTTCTAGTATTTATTGCATCAAAAGATGAAACCATTTTTTATTATAAAATTATACAGTGAAAGCTTGCACAGCAGGAGTTCACCTGACGTCAGTCTCTTTTTCCCTGGCACTGGGTTTTCTCTGCAACATGGTTCCAGTGTGAGAGCCAAGAGGGCAGTTCAGCTGCTCTGCCTACTGCATCCCGACTTCCCAAATGCACCATTTTTGTGGGTTTTTCACTAGTAAAACTGAGATTGTGTGTTTGGTTCACAGCTTGTCTGTAGAATCCTCAATTTCTCTTCCAGATTAGAGAAACCTTATTGCAGCACAGCTTGGTTTAGACACTTAGCATTGGTGCAGATTGCAAACAAAATGTCCCCCACATTGTTTTACATATCCCTTTGATGAGTTTCTTTGAAGTACGGAGCAGTTTACCTGTGTTTATCCTTGTTCTATCAACTTGTGGGATTCTAGTAAATCCTTTAATACAAATATTTCTCCACTGAGAACAGCCATGCACACGTAAGGCAGGAGACACAGTGATTCAGTGATCAGTGCCTGTCCTATCTGTGCCATTCCTCTCTGCTAGCAGTGCTCGGTTCCAGATGTCACCTGTAGCAGGTGACACTGTCCTGGAAAACCATCAACTGTAAGAAGCATTTGAGATCATATGCCTTTTCTTGCCAGCAAAGTAGCCTTGCCGTTAATATTAACATCTCAAACAAGGAGTAGTAAAACCCTACTTCTACCGCAATTCTCTGTAACTGCCTGACACAAAAAAAGACATTACTTGGGAAGTTAGTTAGATGCCTGAATGACTCTGTACTTCTCCTCGGCATCTGAAACAGAATGCTAATGTGCAAAAGCAAAGAAATAAAATTAAAACTAAAAAAAATTGAGGGCACCAGAAATCTTACCCTGCCAACGTGACAAGCAGAATGGGGCCAGTTCCTGGATGCACCATGCATCATGTTATTTGCATCAGTGCAAACCACCTGAAGACAACTGCAGGACATTCGGCACTTCACTTTTTGTGCACAGCAACACCCAGGAGCTCAGTGCAATAGGGCAGAGACAACAAAGTTCATCTCACAGCAGCGAGTGGAAGCGTATGCAAGATTTGCCAGTGGCAGCAGTCATTGCCAGCAGCAGGAGGAGTGCCGCTTGGTGTTCCTGGCCCGTCTCTGTGGTACCCACTGACCTCTGCATCCTAGATGTGCCCTGCCTAGGCAGCCTCGCTGTGACACTGAGCTGGCAGCTGGGGGTCAGCTCTGCCCTCCTGCCCCCTCCACTGCCATCTTTGGCGCTGCCAACAAGACAGAAATGCCCGCATGGCTGGAGGTTGGGAGTCCTGATGGCTGCTTGGACCTGGAGGAGTGCCTGGCCGGTGCGTCCGCCCATCTGAAGTCTTCTAGTTCTGCTGTGAGATAACACTAGTCCTGGTTTCGAGCTGCCTGAATGAACTATTTGCTAAGATTTTCTTGGACCTGGCAGCCAGGTTCATTCACACCCAGTCTCCCTGTGGAGAGTACAGGGTACCCCAGAGTTGAAGCTGGTGAATGGATCCTTCACCTCCAGTGGCTCATTCACATAAGGCCAAAATAAGCTGCCACTGATGTGACCTTACATTAATCTTCTCATATCGCCATGCCAGGTGATCAGACCCTGTCAGCATGGGTTTATGAAAGGCAGGTCCTGCTTGACTGACCTGATCTCCTTCTATGACAAGGTGATTGGCTTAGTGGATGAGGGAAAGGCTGTGGATGTTATCTATCTAGACTTTAGTAAAGCCTTTGACACCATTTCCCACAGCATTCTCCTGGAAAAACTGGCTGCTCATGGCTTGGACGGGTGTACTCTTCACTGGGTAAAAAACTGGCTGAATGGCCAGGGCCAAAGAGTGGTGGAGAATGGAGTTAAATCCAGTTGGCGGCCGGTCACAAATGGTATTCCCCAGGGCTCAGTACTGGGGCCAGTTCTCTTTTAATATCTTTATCAATGATCTGGGCAAGGGGATTGAGTACACCCTCAGTAAGTTTGTGGATGACACCACGCTGGGCAGGAGGGTTGATCTGCTTGAGGGTAGGAAGGCTCTACAGAGGGATCTGGACAGACTGGATCAATGGTCCCACGCCAATTGTATGAGGTTCAACAAGGCTCGGTGCTGGGTCCTGCACTTGGGTCACAACAACCCCATGCAACGCTACAGGCTTGGGGAAGAGTGGCTGGAAGGCTGCCCGGCAGAAGAGAACCTGAGGTTGCTGGCTGACAGTTGGCCGAATATGAGCCAGTAGTGTGCCCAGGAGGCCAAGAAGGCCAACAGCCTCCTGGCCTGTATCGGAAACAGTGTGGCCAGCAGGAGCAGGGAAGTGATTGTTCCACTGTACTCAGCAGTGGTGAGGCCACACCTTGAGTACTGTGTTCAGTTTTGGGCCCCTCACTACGGGAAAGACATTGAGGTGCTGGAGCATGTCCAGAGAAGGGCAATGAAGATGATGAGGGGCCTGGAGCACAAGTCTTATGAGGAGCGGCTGAAGGAACTGGGGTTGTTTAGCCTGGAGAAAGGGAGGCTGAGGGGAGACCTTACTGCTCTCTACAAATACTTGAAAGGAGGTTGTAGCAAGGTGGGTGTCGGTCTCTTCTCTGAAGCAGCAAGTGATAGGACGAGAGGAAATGTCCTCAAGTTGCACCACGGGAGGTTTATATTGAGTATTAGCAAAAATTCCTTCACCTAAAGGGCTGTGAAGCATTGGAACAGGCTGCCCAGGGAAGTAGTTGAGTCACCATCCCTGGAGGTATTTCAAAGACATGTGGATGTGATGCTTAGGGACATGGTTTAGTGGTGGATTTGGCAGTGTTAGGTTTATGGTTGGACTTGATGATCTTAAAGGTCTTTTCCAACCTAAACGATGTTATGATTCTATACCATTTGCTTGGTCTGTGCTTTGGTTAGGAGTGAAGTAGTTAACAGACCCGTCAGCTCACTGCCCCATCCCTGGAGTATCTCCTGACTTGGGGCTTGCTGCTGTCACCTCGCAGTCCACTGATCTTCTCCAGACCCCGAGAAGCTTGGACCCGGCTCAGTTCGCTGCTTCTGAGCTGTCGGCAAGAAACAGTGTCTTTGTGCCAAGGGAATGAGTCCTTGCCCACAGTAACTGCTCATAAAATGCTCATTAGAAAAACCTTAAAAATCTCTTTATATACCCACAGTTTTGCCACTGTTAGGGCTGCGTGCCATCCTGGTATCAATCTTTTATTGCATTCTGTTTCCTTGGCCAAGATTTTCTCCTTAGCTATAAAGCCCCTGCCTTCAAAAGTGGGGCTTTTTTTTTTTTTTAATTCAGAGCCCTTTCCAGGTCTGAGAAACAAGACATCCTAAAGGTCACTGTGCATTTCTCAAAATCTAGGAGGGTTTTGTTTTGTTTCTTTTTAGCAGAAGTTTAAATCTAGAGGAAACACTGCTCTGCTGAGCTGGGACAGCTCATCTCTAGCCTTTAGCAGGACTTGGGAAAGATGAATGACCAAATTCAGGGGATTTTTTGGGCAAATGACACCAGAAACCTGCTTTTGTCATGGAAAGCATGAGAAGATAAGAAGGAACGGACCATGTGCTGGCACTTTGCTTACCTCTGGCAGTATGTGAGAGGAGCAGGTCAGCTGATCCAACTGACATGAGCTTTTACTCAGGGCTAGGAGCAATAGTCCTTGCAGGCATCGAGGATGGAGCTGGTACCTTCCACTGCAGTTCCCTGGTAATTTAGGGACAGAGCAAATTTGACTTCTGCCTTGAGAGAGGGGATTTCCAGCACAGCACTGGCTCTGTGACTATCAGGCAGGTCTTGACTGATCCTTCCCCTAGGAATGCTTTTGAGTGCATTTTATGTGATTGCTGGCAGGTCACCACTCGCAGAAGGAAGAGGTGTAGGTGCCAGTTATTTTCAGGAAGGAAGGTATGGCTGAAAGTGTGATCCTTCTGGAGCTCAGCCCATCCAGGCTAAGCCACAGTGTCCTACAGCTCCAATGCTGAACCAAGGATCAGTGCGTTTGGTTTTTATTCTGGCATGGAGAGCAGTAGCCTCCATTCAGGGGGCTGTGAATACTCCAGGTTTTTCCATGTGACACTGTATGAAGACGGAGGCTGCTCTTGTTTTGATTCTCGCCTGATTTAATTATATTTGCTTTTTCTCTTTTTATTTCAGTTGTGATTCCAAAGAGCCCTTTACCTGCCTCCGAAGTAAACTCGGAGAAACCTAGCATGCACAGTAGCACAAAGACTGTTTTGGGGCATCAACAAGGGCAAAGGCGTCGCAAAACAGGGAAGAAGCGTGGTCGAACGACCAAAGCGCTAATCCATCACCCCATGCCTACACCCTCCAAGTCAGTGGAGCCTTTGAAATTCCCCAGAAAGAGAGGCCCCAAGCCTGGCAGTAAGGTAAAAGCTGATGCTGATGCAGGCGGGTGAAAAGCAGGTGCTGCAAGTTCTGCCATGGGATGGTGCATGCGTGTGTTTGTGCACGTTTGTCTCAACCTCTGGCTGTATGACTGCAGCAAGTAGGAGTCAAAAGGGGTTTGTGGGCTGGGAATATCCCTCAGAGTCCAGCCCCAGAGCTGTAGAGAATGTCTGTGTCCTCAAGATCATTTCCATCAAGAAACTGTGTCTTTGGAGCTGCAAAGCTTCATTAGCTGTGAAGTAGCATGGCAGATGCTGTGATCATGACAGGATGGCAAAACGGTGGAATAAGCTCTTCCGTCCATCGTGTGTAGCTAGTCTAAGTCAAGCAGAGGTGGCAGATCTCAGGCTTGTTATTTTTTTCAGGATTGTGGTTTATAAAATACACATGTATTGATTACTAGGTTCTTGAGACTCCCCGTCATCACCATCAGAAGTGTGTCATGTTCCACAGTGCCTTGTCTGTTGGATGCAGAGGATAGAGTGTAGTGATCATGGATTGTAAAGGAGAGCAGGGATAAAAGGAGAAATATCTCCTCTTTTTCTGCAGAGGAAACCTAGGACATTGCTGAACCCACCACCCACCTCTCCAACAACCAGTACCCCAGAACCAGACACAAGCACTGTGCCCCAGGATGCTGCTACAATCCCCAGCTCTGCCATGCAGGCTCCCACAGGTAAGGGTCTCGAACCGCATTCTTGACAAGATTGCACAGTTAGGAGCTGCATCAGTCAGAAAATGGCACACCGAGATACTCCCATTTCTTCCTAAACCTGTAAACCAGCAAACATTACAATTCCAGAAAGGCTGGTCTAACAGAGAGTGTTCCGGGAGGAAAAGAGAGGCACACGAGTTCAGATCAGCTGTTCATTTATCTCTCTGACCATTTTGGAAATAATGAAGTCGTAGGAAGATTGCGAGTCTGTTCAGTGCAGGGACCCCTTTCCCTGAGTTACCATGTGCATGCTAGTGACTCCACAGCTCTCGGAGGGCACTTCTTGTGGCCCACCATGCCCAGAGGCAGTACAGTGTGCAGCACCTCTCGTGAGTCCAGAGCGCAAACTCTCCCAAACTGTGCCAGGCACAGCTGCTGAAGCTACAGCAAGATGCAGAACAACTGCTGAGTGACAGTGGCAATGATCCGTTCAGCTTCAACCGGGATATCAAGGCAAACAGGGACAAGAGGGAGTAGTAGGAGTAGCAGTGCAGAGTATATGCTCTGCTACAGCTGTGAGATGTAGCTGAAGATGAATCTGGGCAGGAAACTAATGCAAAACTGCTTTTTATATGTTCAGTCAAGCACTGGATATGATCTGAGCCCTCTGTTTCCCCAGAACATAATTGGCCAGTTTTCAGAGGAACCTAAAGAGCCCAGTTTCCTTAAAAAGTGGGGGCTGCGTGCTTTCATCTCCTTTGAACATCGTGCCCACCTTACGTGGCAGGCATGGGAACCACTTTGCAGCCTGCCTTTATGAGCCTGAGTGCTGGAGAAAGTGTAGGAGAAACAGCAGCAGCTTGGAAGGTGAGTGTGAGGCAGGAAGATTTTGGAGGCGATTCCCCTCTATAAGTGGCTCTGTTGTTAGGATGCAGACAGGCAGTTGTGGTGGATTCCCCTTTGTGAATGACTTGTCAGTCTTAAAATCTCAGCGTCTCTCAGGTTGGCTTTTAGGCATCTGTTTCTTGCTTTCTTGAGTGGGTTAATGGCAAACACATTTCTCATCTTGGCAGTTTGCATTTACTTGAACAAGAATGGCAGCACTGGGCCCCACCTAGACAAGAAGAAGGTTCAGCAGCTGCCAGACCATTTTGGACCAGCTCGAGCTTCTGTTGTCCTGCAGCAAGCAGTACAGGCCTGCATTGATTGTGCTTATCATCAGAAAACAGTCTTCTCCTTCTTAAAACAAGGCCACGGGGGAGAGGTCATCTCAGGTGAGAACTGGCCTGCAGCACTTTGCCTTCAGAGGTGTCATTGCAAGAATTCGCTCGTTGGAAGATGTCTCTCCTGAAGCTTGGTGCAGTCATGGGCCAGGGGCAGACAGAAGATTTCTGTCTTCTCTTTCTTGCCAAACATCTGTGTCAGTGAAGCAACAGCTAGCGGCTGATTCAGAGCAGAGCAGTTAGCATGGCCTCCAGGCACAGCTGCTGGAGAAGGCAGCATGCAGCCCTGGTATCAGCCTGGGCAGCGTTATGCTTCACCTATCATCCCCCAGCACTGCCTGAGCCCCCAGGAGGAGGCAGATCGGGTGGGATTTTCTGAACTCCTGACGGAAAGACAAGAAACACCCCGGTTTTTAATTTTGCTTTTAAGTCCGTGTTTACCCGGATGCTGGGAGTGCAGGCCCCTCCTTGAATGCCATTCCATTCCCTCAAACGCAGCTTCTCAGGTGCTGCGGCCCTGTACCTGATGCTGGGTGCAGCAGACTGGTTTTAGCCTGTCCCGGGGAAGCGAGCTCGCCAGCGCTCAGCCAGCGGAAGGCAGTGGCTTTTGTTTGCTCTAGTCTAGACCAGTGATGCTGAGATACAGAAGCTGGCTGTGCAGCCCTGGGCGTAGTCTCCTGCCTTTGCTGGGGGTTTACGTGTTGGGCTCTGTTTGTTTCTGTCTCCAGCTGTGTTTGATCGGGAACAGCACACTCTGAACCTGCCAGCAGTAAACAGTATCACCTACGTCCTCCGCTTCCTGGAGAAGCTCTGCCACAATCTTCGCAGTGACAACCTCTTTGGGAACCAGCCTTTCACTCAGAACAGCCACATGCAGCGCTCACACGAGTACGACCACGACAGGTATCTACCAGGTAGGAGCTGGGGCGGGGGTGGCATTGTAGGGACCCCAGGTGCTCTTAACCCAGATTTTATCTTTATCTCAGGAGGCAGGCGTGTTTCAGAGCCCTCTCTGCAGGGTTCATTGCATC
Organism: Pandion haliaetus; assembly: GCA_013401275.1. Taxonomy (NCBI): domain Eukaryota; kingdom Metazoa; phylum Chordata; class Aves; order Accipitriformes; family Pandionidae; genus Pandion; species Pandion haliaetus. Next base: position 182,537 of record VYZV01045371.1, read on the forward strand.
ACACCCAGTGTCATGCACATGCCCACAGGGCTCTTTCTGCGTAGGATTCAAGTTGCTGTATTTTCTGCTTGTCAGTCTGATTTCCATCTCTACCTGTAGGTTTCTGCTCATCCGTGCTGTCTCCTTGTCTTCCCTCCTCTCCTTGTCACCCAGTCCTTCCCGCTTCCTGTAATCTGATTATAGTGACTTCATCCAGTTAGGAATTAAGGTGAAAGACTGCATGAGAAGTAGAAGAGTGATAATGTGCAGCAGGTAAACTGTAATTAGAAATGGAATTAAATCCTAGCAGAGTGGTTTACACTGGCTGTGAATCTGCCAGCAGAGAGCACATCCAGCCCTTGGTGAAAGTGTACTCTGTTCAGGGATGATGTATGCTGCAGCGATCTGAGGCATAGGTGACTTTGTTTTTCTTGGCATGGCTAACGCTCCTCTGCATTGAAGCAACACACCCCTGGCAAGATAGTTCATGCCACAATGCAAATTGTCAGGCTGCAAAGTTGGTCTTAAATGAAAGCGGTGGAAAACAAGAAGACCAATAGTTTTCCTCGCAGTGCTGTATAGTGGCAGAAACCCTGGGGGTGATAGCCAGCCTCCCCACAATGGCTGTGAGCCTCTGGGGGAACCAATGCTGTAGGAATGTCAGTCGTGGAGAGGATAAAAGCTATCTGCACCCTCTTTAGGTAGTTGACAAGTGTCTTGTGCTGATCTGCTCTCCTGTCTTATTTCCTCCACTATGTTTCTGCCCCCCGAGTCAGCAAATAGTTGTTGTACTGTTTGAGGTCTTTCCAAAGCTAATCCTTTGGATAATTATGGCTCTGACAGGAAAAACAAGAATTTCTAATGTAAAAGGATAAGCACTTAGGAAGAACTGTTTAAGAAAAAGTTGCTAAGCATGAACCTTAGGGGCAGCAGCTTAATGCCACAGTGCTTCATTGCATCTCACAAAGCATCTGTACTCAGGGGAGGGGATTAGCAAGAGTCTAAAGAGTGTGAGGATCTTGGAGTGACTGTCCCCTGCTTCCTCCATGGCTGATCAGCTGCCTGCAGGCTGAGGCTGTGCAGAACCATGCTGGAGACAGCAATGCCAGGAGCAGGGAGCCATGCTGTGCTGTAAGAAGAGGAGCTGTAGGAAGTAGGTTGGCTTCTGTGGCAAGTAAAGAAGCAGCATGTCTAGGTACTGGGACTAGAGGTTACCCCTCTAGGGAACCCTCAATTAGAAGAAATCCCCATGTTTCAGTGTGGAAGTACCCTGTTGTCATGAGATAGAGCAAAACCAGAATGGGAGGAAGAGGACCCGGGGTCTGAGCATGGTAGCAGGCTGGGATGGAGAGGGTCCTGTAGCTCACATGCATGGTTTCTAGCCACCATGAGATGTCAGTGGTGTCTGTGCTGAGAGCTGGGTTGCCTGGCGGGGTGGAAAAGTATAAAGAGCTAAGCCAGAATTAGGGAATCTCAGGCAGAGCACCAGATATGACACAATGCTGAGACTTGCCATTCCTGAACTCTTCTTTAGAGTGTTTGCAGGGATTAAAGAAAGATTAACAACTGTCAAGAGAAGTGATAACACCTAGTCCTGTAGTTCATGTCTTGGGGATTGTTGGGCATCTGGTCATCTAACACCCTTCTCAAGCGCCTTAAGGAAGATGATAGACTTTGTTATCTGTGCATTACAGTGGCTTTTGGTGAGGGCAAAGAAACAGTACCGGTGATTTTGAGAGGTTAGGGCTGGTCACGGAAGAATGAGGATGCAGTTGTACATCAGCTTAAATGACACCAAGTGTCAAGGCTGCCCTGATCTCACCTTCAGCTCTGTGTGTCCTGCCTTGTTTCCTCTACAGTACAGGTGCTTGTGTGCCTGAATGGGGCTGGTTCTTAGAGAACATGATCACTGGTTAGGACTGGGAGCTGGTCTCAATTCCCAGAACAAACTCGCTTTACAGGAGCACCAGTGTGGATGCCACGGAGAATTCGTGCATGCATGTGCTTGGGGCAGAAGAAGGAAGGTCTGCAGCAGCCTTAGGTCAGCTGCATCCTAGCATTTCGTCTGCTAAGTAAGGCATAATCATGGAAATAAGGGGAAATAGATCAAGTTGTACATCAGGAAACAGTAGATTTGCAAGAAAATGGGAAGTTAATTGCTGTTAACAGGAACAGGGATGGACTGTGAAATGTTGTGAACAGATAGGTCTGATCTGAAGCCATGTGAAAACATAGGACTGGAGGAACCTTTTGGACCATTGAACCTTGGGTCCTGTTATTACAGGCACCACAGCATACAGTGTTGCTTCAACTAACTCTGGAGTTGGGGATTTTGCTTTTCTGCTGGAGGCTGCTCCAAGGTTTTTGCAGAATTTTTAGAAGCTATGTTGTGGTTTCTAGCCCAGATTTGTTCTTGGGCAGCTTGGTATCCATGTCTCCTTGTCTTAACATTGTCTTTTAGTTTAACTTAGTTCTCCTTCTTCTGGAAGTAGTTAGCAGTCGTATCCTTCAGGGCAGCTCACCTTTTGGCTGCTCTGGTAAGAAAGGCTCTGTGCTCTCCTCATCTAGTGTTGGTTTGAATTAAACTTCATGAGGTGACCAGAGTGCCACCCGGCACTCTGGGGAAGAGCTCATGGGGACCTGGTGCCACAGCACTGGCACCACCATGTTCACAAGAAATGTCTCTGGAAGCCTCTTTTCGTCGCTGTATCCTTGTAGCAGGTGATGATCAACCAGTCCTGGTCGCATACTCTGTTCTTATCCATTATTTTCAACTGCAAGTTCCCAGCTCATGGGGCAATGTTTCAAGCGCACATTTGTGTTTTGCTGCTGGATTTACGTCCTTTCTGGTACTCCGTTCTATATATATTTTTTCTGCATAATTTCAAATGCTACTTTATCTGGCCTGACATGGGAAGACATCAGCAGATTTCATTGGTGAATCTCTAAAATTTGTGCCAAAGTTATTAATAAAAATATTAAATGACACTGGGCTCAGGAATGATCCTCAAGAAAATTCATTAGCCATTGCTTTCCAGCCTCATGTTCTGGCTTAGTGCTCTGCTGACTGATTTTCCCCTCAAATCAGATGTTTGTGCATATAACAAGGTTCTCCATATCAAATGCCTTGCTGAATTCCAGGTAAATGAGGTCGACCACTCTTCCTTTGTCTGATAGATTTTATTAGATTTTATTTTCCCATGATAAGGAAGCTATTGGGTGAGTCTCCTCTGATGAATGCCTACCGCAGTATGTGCCATGTGTAATTGCAGTATTTTCCCTACCCTTTCCTTCAGAACCTCTTACAACTCTTGCAATACTGCTGAGGTCAGATGTGAGCATTTTGTTGCCAAAATCGTTTTTTCACTTTCTTTTCTAAATGTTAGCACCATGTTTCCAGTCACTCTGAGCAGTGCGTCACTGAGTTTTGTTAGAATTTGCTGCAGCAGACCGAGGGTTTCATGTGCGTCTTTTCTTAAGTTACATTTTGGCTTCCTCTGCACCCTCACGTCCCCAGTTTGAGTACATTCAGTTATTTGACTTTCACTTCTTAGTCAATGGTGTATATTTTCATTCCCTTGAGCCTTGTCTTGGTGTTCAGCATGGCTGCAACTGAAAGTGAAGGGTGGCATTTGTTTTACTGAACACAAGTGGATGTCACAGAGGCATCACCTGAGCTAGTTGTGTAGGCATGCTCTGCAGTCGGGGAGAAGGTACCAGTGCAGTCAGTGCAAGTTACAGCATCCTAAAGTAGGAGCCTTGACTTTGACTTGATGAGATGAGGTGAGCAGACTCTCACTGACTGTAAAGGCATCTGTCTGGACTGCCTTGGGATTCCCAACAGCACAAACCCAGGCATGGGCAGATGTGCTTCTCTTCCTCCCCACCATCCTCCCAAGTTAGGTGAGGCGAAATATCCCTCAAAGCTGTCCCATCATTTGCAGGCAAGGACAACCTTTTTGTCCTTTTTCTCAATCTTTACCTTTCTGCACAGTATCCTCTCGCTCTGTTCCCATGCGCTTGTTAGTTCTGTAGCTGAAAATGCAGTCCTGTCTTTTCCTTTGCACTGTGTCAAAAGACAGAATGAGTTTAAAAGTTCACTTTGTCCCTGTACTCAACCATCCTCTGAGGTACACAACTCCATGCTGAGCAGGTCCTTTTCATGTCCAGTAAATGATCTGCTTGTTCTCAGCATCATTCTCAAAGTGAACATTTATCCGCTTAGATTTGGGGTCCTTTCCTTCCAGATTATTTCCTCACTGATGATACACATTCATTATGTTTATGGCATCTTTTGAACTGAAGGTATTTTCTTTTTTTCCTGATGATCCACATTGTGACTGCTGAGTGCAGCTCTATATATTACTCCATTTCTTTATTTTCTTAAAATTAGTCCTTTAAAATCAGAGACCCTAACTACAGACCTACTTTTGGTTTATCCTTCCATCAATTTACATTGACCTAACTTCTTATTCCCTGGGTTATCTTCTACAACCTGACCTTCTGTGTTCGCATTACTTTTAAAATCAACCAATTTAAAAAAATAACCCAAAACAAAACCTGATAAAACCTTTAAAAAGCATCCCTTTTTATTGTGATTCTCTGACTGTTCGGTGAAAAAAGTCATGCAGTTTTACATTTAGAGATATCCAGAGACATGACTAAGAGCATTTGTTTCCCATCTCTGTCCAGGCAATGAATGTTTCTTACAGGGACTTGTCCTGAGGACAGTATTTGTCTTTTCTAATAGTTACAGTGATTTAGGATCACACTTGTATGGAGTCCTGGGACCTCAGTATAAGCAGCTTATCTTTCATTTCCCCAAAGGATTTTGATAGAACAGATACTTTTCTCTACCTTTGTATTTCTCTTTAGTCAGCTAAATTGTGACTGTCTGATGCTTCCCAGCCATCTGTACCTTTGTTTCTTTGTTTGGCATGATGCATCTCCCTTGGTGTCCAGTCCCAGTTGCTCCCCGCCGTATTTCTGTCACCCCTCCAGCACCCGTTCCTGCCCTGCACTGGCAGCTGGGGCTGCTCTGTGGTGTTGCCCAGCTCCTGACATTTGTCTATGAGCATGTCACCCCTTTCTCCCCACACACCTCGAACGCTGCAGGCTCACACGTGTCGCCTGTGCTCAGGGCAGCTGGAAGGGGCCAGCCAGGAGCACTGGTGGCCCACGTGGGCAGGCAGCGGCTGGTGGGTAACCTCTTCATTGCTTCTCAATTGACCATGCCTTGTCCAGATGGGGCATGGTCTGCCACCCACTGTATTGCTTGCCTGGCTGCTGCTTCCATCCATGTTAGCACTTCCTTCCATTCTCTGTGATCATCCACCCACTGATACTTTGTACACAGCCTTTAGCTGTCTGCAAAGAGACATCTCACAGCCCAGCCTGATGTCTCATCTGCTGCGTACGATACAGAGAACCCCATTGTTGGAAAGCATTTGGAGAAGAGCAGCAGTGACAGCTGGGGCACTTGAGGGATCCATTTGGGGAAAGATTGAAAATTTGAGTACAGTTTAATCAAGCACTATGTATGGCACAGAGTGTTTGCAGATCGTCCAAGGGTTACATGCATCTGAAAGGTGAAGAGCAGGGAGGAGCAGGAATCATGCGGGATGAGCCAAGGGATAGAATGAGGAGAAATGGAATTATGTCAATCAGAGGTGATATTTGGGGTGATATATGGCAAAACGTGGCTAAGGTTCTTCGTTAGGTTTCTCGCCACCCTTTTTCTCTGATAAAACTTGCAAAGCAAAATACAAAATATAAAATGTTAAGCACTGACAGATGTGCTGGATTGCAGTTTTAACAGGCTGTTACCAGGCTGGCAACGCATGCGAGTTGACTCTGGCAAGACTGAATTTCCCAGAAAGTCTCCACTCCTAAATAGGGCTTGTTCTCTTTTCCTAGACAGAAGCAGTTCGTTAGACGGCACTCTGCAGGGACCAGGCCGGGGTACAAAGCGATATTCCCAAGATTCCCCTCCATACAGTGCTCCTCTCTCCCCCAAGTTACCAAAGAATGACCGTCACCCTTTGGAAGGTGAGCACAGCGTCTCTTCCCAAAGCTGGCTGTTTATAGCAACTTGTAACGGATACAGCAGGATTAGATTTGCTGTGCCAAATCGAGCTGTGGGTTTAGGAAGTCTGTTTTGCTTTATCTGTGGCATGGGTTGGTGCTTGGTGTTTCAAAGAGAAGTGAAGAAACCACTCTATGCCAAGGCAGGTTCCCCAAGCAGTTGTGTAAAGCATGTGGAACACAGGGAGAATTCCTTCTAACCCTGATAGTCATCATCTAATACCATATAATCTGGGATTTAATTAACAGTATTTTAGTTTCCATTGCTGTGCATGGTGTTAACGGTCATAAAACTGCCCAGTTGTTTCAGTCAATCTTCCCCCGAATTTTTCCATGATGGTTTGCTGCAGTGTATTGTACAGACGCTGATGTGCAGCTGTACGGCCAGGAATGTGCTGCCCTTTCTCAGGATCCCGTCTTGTTCCTCACAATCCTCCCTAAATAGTAGGGAGGGTCTCACTAGTGTGTGTTCCACCAGCTGAAATAGATCAAATCACATCCTGCAGTGCTGCTGCTTCCTGCAGTGTCCGTTGGGTAATGCTGGTGCAGATGTGCTGTGCCACGTTCTCAAAAGCAATTGCAGAAATGTCCTCTTTGGTATATGGTCTATAGGTGTCCCTTTCATGTGCAGGTGGGAGATTTCTAGCAGGTCCAGGTAGCTGGAGGACTACCTGAGCCTGAGCAGGAGCCTTCAATAAATACACTTTCACCTTCCCTTTTGTTTTGAACTGCAAACACTCCATAATGCAGACCGGAGATTTAACCTTACTGAAGCCTTTTCATTAATTGATGGTGAAATCTGCCAAGGTGTTAGTCTCAATTCTTTGTAATATGTCCCTGAAAAATTGCTGGAGACTCTTGGCTGGGCTTATAGTTCAGTGGCTTTGTGCTCTGTTGCTGTCCCTTTCGAATCACCATTTCCCTGGTTCTTGCTGAGTTTGCTGTGCTTGGGTTTTTGATCCCAGATTTGAGAGTGCACAGCCCCCCAGCGCTGTGGTGTAATTTTAGTCTCCATCCATCACTGTCCCCTGTGCTCTTTAGGGTTACTGACCCTTTATCTAACCACAGCTGATCTGAACTTGCACCCTATGATGGACAGTTTCTAGTGGCCTTAGTATCTGCATTGATTAGAATTGTAGGTTTGTCACATAGCTGAAGCAAAGAACAGCGTGACGTGTGGGACTGTCTCATCTATTCCAGCATATTGACAAGTCAAAAATTGTTCCCTGAGGCCCAGGCTTTTTCTCACCCCTAGATACACGTCCTTGCTGGTCTCCTTGACATTATCCTTTAATACATAACTTCTGCACTTAGGTAACCATTAGCAAAGCCTGTCCGCTCCTCCTCTATCAGCAGATGGAACATGCAGTGTTTGACCTGTCTTGAAGCGCAGTGGTGGGCTCTAAAGATTAAGGTGCCTTGGTTAGGTGGTGAATATTGTACACTCTCTGTATTGCCAGTGAAGAAAGAAGACTTCCGTAATGGGTAATTCCAGGGAGGAGCCTACGTTAGGTTGTCTACAAGATTGATTCTTAGTCTACTTCAAAGTCTATTCAGTTACCTCTTGGCTTTTGAATGGGTCATGCCATTTGGATGCCTAGAGTACTCGAGCCTCTTCTGTAAATGTAGAGACAAGAGGGTAGAAGGTGTGCCTTCATGTGAGGGTGATGATCCTGTTGGTGTGTGAACTTCCTACAGCAACTTGGTCTTGTTCTGTTCTTGATCCAAGCAGGGCAAAATACAGTACAGGGCAGGGGGAAATGAGGTGTGGTTCCAAATTCCATCTAGAAATTAATTTTTAGCCCACAGCTAAAAGCCTATCTGTACTCCTCCACCATGAAATTTAAGTACAAGCAGGAATACTGACATTTCAGAGGATATATTTTAAGAATATGAGCCTGAAATACTCATATATTGAATATTTCTCGAGCAAGGAGGTATGTCTTCTCATGGTGATGAAGTCCCCCAGCAGAGCGCATTCTGGCTTCAGCAGTGTGACAGACAACAGTACCTGAACAGTTTCCAGTTTGCCAAACAGAAGGCAGTGAGTAGCAGTGGGAAGTCTTCGTTCATCGTGCCTTTGGCAAGAAGTCAGAAAGATGAGGAGGGGAATCTCACTTCTTACATTGTTTTTCCTTTTGCATCCAGTGGCATTTATGTAGCTTTCTGCTAAAAAGCTGCAGTTCCAGCACAGTGGGGACCTGCTTCTCAAAGACTATCATTTGTTGGAAACAGTGGGTGTTTAGTAGTTGTGCAAATCAGATTTATGCTTGTGGCCAAACTCCGTGTTTTAGCAGTAAAACAACACTCTTGAATCTATAGCGCTATTTGTTTAATTAAACTTTAATTATCTGCTCCCTGCCTCTCTGCCACTAATCGTGGCATGTTATCTTACAATGCTCTAAATGCAAGCCTTTATTTAAAACTAGCAGTTTGTATAAGAAAATCTGCCTAAGAATTAGCCACCTCCTCCTTGCTCTGAAGCTAGTTACCAAGAGCGGAAGGATTCTGGATGGTGTGTGCCCTGCCACTTGCAGAAGCTTGTTGTCTTCTGCTACAGATGATTCACAGGGCTAGTAATATTCCCCTCTTGCCTTGTTTCCCTCTCCTCTTTCTGGAGGTATGATTCATCCGAGCAGCTCTCTGTGTGTTTGTATTTTTAAGAAAATCCTAAATGTCTCTTGCATTGACCCTGCCAAGAAGCCTCCAGCTCTACTGCAATATTTACAGCACAACCAAGCACTCACCAGTCCAGAGATAGGTAACCCGAGGATGAACATGCAGCTTCAATTCTACCTCTTGGGCAAAACAAAGTAGTGCTCCCCAGTTGCATGGCCTCATCCTCATCTTTGGATGTATGATCATAAGCACGTGTGAGAACATGATTACATATTTGAAGAATGCATCACAGTGCATTCACATCAGGATAACGACCATGTGTTAATTGTTGAGTTAAATATTTTCTGAGAGTGAGTTTGGGATCCTTAGCATTGCACTGGCATGAACCTGTGCACATGGTCTCCCAGCCTCCCAAGCTGTAGTCTTTCCTAGCTGAGCCCAGAAATTCCTTCTGCTGACACAAATCCCCTCTGCGTGACCTTCGGGGTCTTCACAAGCAGTCAGACACGCATGTTTGCCTGACCCGGCACATCTGGGGCTAGTGTCCCAGGACTTCCTGGCAAGTTGAAGCTGTGCGTCACCTCGCAGGCGGTGCTGGGTTTCCTTGGAGGATGGAGATTGCAGCACAGGCCTGTTCCCGTGCCCACAGCTACCATCCTGTTACAGAGCATCCAGACCAGTGCAGAGGGCTGTGCCCACTGACCCCTCTCATGCCTCTGCACTTTGCTGTGAGTCAGGCATCACCCTTTTGCACAGATCTTTAACTGGAAGTGTTTGGGGTTTTAAAACCAAATGTGAAGAAGCTCCTATGGAGTGCCACTGGTGTAAGTCGCACCCACTGTGTCAGTCTGTCTGGGCCTGGGCCATGGAATCTCTATGCACCCCTGGGCCAGAGCAGCCACCTCAGTGCTGGGTTTGCATCTGGTCTTGTGCTGAAATGGGATGGTGGGAAAGTAGTGCGAGAGTGAAGGAGGGGTCCAAAGTTATTCAGGAAGTGTCATGAGTCAGAAAGTCTTCATTTATGCATAGAGAACAGGTGAAAACACATCTACCCACGTGAGAAGCTAGTGACTTGTGGGCCAGCACACATTACAGGTCACATAACAGTCTTCACAACCAGTACTGTTTCTACATGAGGTTTTAAGGATGTGCTGCTGGTTTCTGAGAGTGTCCCAGAGACCTAAAAGCAAAGAAAGGCGGAAAAGCCTCAGGTGTGGAGTAACAAAGCCCAAGAGATAGAGGGTTGCAGTTACACAGATGATAACCTCGTATTTGCTTCACTGAATTGCCAAACAGCTAGCCAAGAGGGATGTTTCCATTTTGTAGCCTTACGAGATGAAGCCAGGGAAGGTACGGACTGGCTGCCTCCAGCTGAACTCGCCTCTAGGATCTTTGTTCAAACACAGACAGAAGAAGCACTGAAACCAGAGCATCCCAGTTCACAGAAGGGTCCTGTAGTTCACAGAAACTAGAGGAAAATAACATGCCTCCAAGATAGGTTGCCCCTGCAGTGCTCAGGTACCACTTCAGGCTCTGGCAAGCTGCATCTCCCTTCACTGGAGCATGGCATCATCAGCTTAGCAGGAAAGTTTGGGAAGATCTCAACAGCTTTTGGGTCTGCGGTATTGACTCTGCACCCTCACCACCCTCCTAGTTCAGCACAATGTCACTGTGCTGGCTTCTCACCTGCTGCTGCTGTGGTCTGGGAAGTCCCGGGGAAGAAAGCCAGGGCCTGGCTGGGGCAGTTGCTCAGGTTTCTTCATCCTTTTCACCTACAATGGTGTTTGAGTGGCAGCAGCTCAAGACTGTGAGCTGCCCTCAGGGTCTCCTGTATGGACACTGGTAGAGGAGCTCCAGCTCCCAGCCAGATGCAGCAGTCCAGCCTAGAGTGCACAGGCAATACCCCTTGTTGTAGGAGCTGCTTTCCTCTTTGGCTGTAGGGACTTGCCAGGTATTTCATAATAAATAATGCAGGTATTTGAGGATGACTCATGAGGCATCAGGTCCACCTAGACTCAGACTAGGTTCTGCATGGCATAGTAAAATGTACAAACACGTCGTCCTAGGATGAAGCTGTCACAGTGTAACAACAAAGGGAGATCTTGCTGACTCAGCCAATACAATATATCACCCCAGACAGTTTCCTCAGCCCCTCCATCCTAATACTGCCATCGACAGCTGAAAATTAAATGTGTTTCTGGAAGAGAAGTTGAGGAAGCCAGTCTCACACTGGGACCCCTGCTCGTGGAGAGCCCTCTGCCCTGTCCCTTCTGCGCATGTCCCAGCAAAGTGTGTTGGTCACTATCTTGGTTAAGCAATGAAAAAGGGCCCAGCAGAAGGTCAGGAGGGGTGAGCAGCTGGTCACTGGCACCTTGCTTTTTGGGACTGGAGGATCAGCACGGCATGAGAGCGTTGCAAGGCCATGACAGTGCAGCTCAGCTGTTAGAAGAGCCTGCTGCTCCGTCCTGCTCTGCATGTGTGCTGCTATCCGGGCTACAGCATGAGTCTTAGTAAATATCCCCCACAATCCCAAATGCCTGGTCCGTTACCTTGCCCGCTAATGCTGGTGATGTGCAGCACCTGACCCCTCAGGGAGCCTCCTCTCCCCAGTCAGGGCTGTTGTGTGAGTCCTGTGTCCGTTGGCATCCAGAACGGGCAGCCCTCCACTGCCTGCCACCGCGGTGCCCTGCTGCCACAGAAGGGCCTCTGGAAGCAGTAAGGACATGGGACTGCAGCCGGCGCTGGTGGTGGTATTAACAGAGGAGCTGTTGCTCCAGTATGGCTATCAACCGTTATCACTGCTAACTGGTTGGACTGCCATTTGCCAGGCAAACATCAGGCTGCAGCTCTTTAGCAGTGCCTGTTTTAATTTCTGTGCTTTCAAGGAGACCGCCAACATGGTGGTTCGACCCTGCTCCTGCAGCTGTGCGCAAGTGCTGCCTTTGCTGCGGTTCTGCTTTCTGCCGCTGAGCGGTAACTTTGGGCTGCGTGGCGTTCGGGTGCACTGACTGCAGCTTGGTGCGTTCTAGGTGAAACCTTTGTTCTGGGAGATGGCCTCCCAGGGCCCTTGGAGCCTCGCCTGGACCCCATGGACTCTGCCTTGAACTCTGTCAATTCATCCAGCCACAGCAGGAGCTCCAGAGACTATCGCCTGCAAGGATACAGGCACCTGCACCAACCCTCTAGCCTCACCCAGGGCAGTACCTCTGCCTTGCGTAGGCTTAGCTCTGGGGGTAAGAGAGTTAAGAAGCCAGCCCTCCAATTGTAAATTTGGCAATAAAGGGCTTTTCTAACTCCAGTTACACCTTTCTAACTTCAGCAAGTACCAGAGACTGGCCTCTACACTGTTAAACAGGTAGTCTGTTAGGTTTAATGGTAGCTCTAGAGACGTGGCAGATGGGCGGGTGGAAATACGGAGAGGTGATGCTTGCAGGGTCAGTTGTTTGGCATGGTGACTAGGTGGACCTGGAGGTCAGTGGAGAGGAAGGAGTAGGCAGGAGCTGAACTTGCAAGGATGGGCAGCGGGCTGTCAAACCAATAAATGGGCGTCTGGGTCCATGAGGATGGATTGGGAATGGCCAGGGAGTTGAGAACTGCCTGATGAGGCTGGGATCTGGGGTGGGTGGCCAGGATGATGGGTAGATGCGTGAATGGCACTTGTCTTTCTGGAGGAGTAGGGGCAGGAGAGCTGTTCATGGCAGTAAATAAGCACATGTCAAATCTAGGTGTTTGCAAAAAAAGTTGTAATTCTAGGTGCACGGCATCAATAAAAGCCTCTAAAAAGCTCAGGCTGCTGCTGCCTTGATCCATCTGCCTGCCCCCACATCTGTGTATGCAGGCAGAGAGAGCTGACACAACGGGTTGTGCCGATGCTGGCACGTTGGGAGCAGGACTTCTGTTAGCTCGGGCGGTGCTTCAAGACAACAGAATTTCACTTATGGGCTCAGTCCGTCAGAAAAACGCAGCCGATGAAAACATAAAACAGCTTTGCCGTGTTAAATTTGCTAAAGGTGGTGTTCGGAGCGGGGGAGTGAGGGGAGAAACAGTGCATGGGGAGAGAAGTGGGAATGGAGGATTGTTTTCTGCAAAGGTGGGAACCGTCAGCAGATGGGTAAGGAAGAGTGGGAATGGGGGGGCAAACTCAGCTGAAGGGGGACAAGGGGAAATTGGGATTTAGAATGAGCAAAAGGGCTCAGTTTAGAAGGCTGCCCCGAAAAGTAAGGCCTAAAGGAAGAGAATAAGGCTTTGGTGCTAGATGTGTGTCGCAGGTATTTCTGGGGCACAGTTGAACGTGCCCTTTGTGTTGTCTCTGCCATTGCTTTCAGAGAGGAGACTGAGTGGTAGATCAAGGGTGAATAACTGCTGGAGCGATGCTGTGGGGATACTTGGAGTAAAGGCTGCTTTCTCACAATTCCTCTCTAGGCTCAGATAGATACCTTGGATCTCGAGATGTCTCGCGGCTGAGCAGCCGCGACCCCTCGTCCTGGACAGTGGAGGAGGTGATGCAGTTCATACGAGAATCGGATCCACAGCTGGGACCCCACGCTGACCTCTTTCGAAAACATGTAAATATGTCTGTATATGTATGTGTGTGTGTATATACATGTGTACATTATATATGGGAGGGGGTAGATCATCACACAAGGAAAATCTAGGAGAGTCAGGACAGCAGCACTTTGTACCAGCTGGAGTTTTGTGCTAAGAAAAACATCATCATAAAATCCTGCTCGTATCATGTTCAGGCTTGGGATCCTCTTACTCAGAAATCGTCAAGGGGAAGACATCGCAGCTCAGCTAATGCTCCAAGCACCGCCACCTTTCTGCATATGGAGAGTTCAGCTCTTAGTTGGATTTGAACCCTAGCACTGAAAACACAAAACCCTGTTCATCCTGGAGTCTTAATATTCATCTCATAGCAAATTTCTCCTGGCAAGAAACATGTTCCAAGTGGAATTCATTGAGTGCGTTGCTGCTAAACACCCCCATTTCCTATAAAAAGGATTCTTCTAAGGCTGTGGTTCTTATGCGTGTCTTTAAGTGTAAAATAGCTGCAGACATGCAGCATGGAGTTTGTACAATTAAAGCTACAAAAATTTTGTCAACTCCACGTCCTGATTCCTGCCAGACAGTTCGTCTTCCCTCTGCCTTTTGATTAAGTAAGTCCATCTTATACCTGGTGGTGCTCGTGAAGTCAGAAGAGCAGTAGGAGAAAATATGTGCCTTCCCCGGGCAGGAGAGGCGGATGGGATACTTCTTAATTTGTGCTGGGCTGAGACAACACTTTTTTTTTTTTTTTAATTAGTTCTATTTTAGAACCACCAGTAATTGAAAAAATGTTTTGTTTTAATTATGCAAGAGAGTGCTCAGCTCTACTAAGGGATGAAAGTCCTCTGTTTTGGCAATCCTGAGGAAGAACTTCGCTTTCATCTGAAGAAGGGAAAAGCAGAACAAACCTGACACTGGAGATTACTGGAGATCTTAACAAGCGTGAGACCTAACTGAGCATCGACATAGGACAGGATTTTCTGTTGTTTAAGGTTGTGACTTTTATTTTTTGTTTGTAAGTCCATTAACATTTTCTTCATGGAAAACTGTCCACCGCAAAGCTCTGAGCTAAGCCTGGACCAGGTCAAGGAAAGGAGTACTGCAAGGGACTGAAAAATTTCCACTCACAGATGCTAAGTGCAAAGCTGCTGTCTCTTTATTTTGAGCTTTGTCATCCCTGCCCTCCAGAGCCTCAGTGAAGGACTCATCTGGCTCAGCTGTAAAGCATCAGATACTTTTAAAAGCTGTGATGTTGAAATCAGCCCTGCTGTAGATGAGATGCTCCACCCTTGCTCTGCCAGCTGCTGGGACTTTGCTTAGGAGCTCCAGAAATTTGCTTTGCACACAGTGGCAGTCTTTTGGGGTTTACAAGGTTTGGTCCCTTGCCTCCTTCTTCAACCTTGACTTCAGGGCTGTGTGTGTCATGGCAGGACTGCTGTCAGGGTCAACACATCCTCTGCTGGGAGATCTCTCCTGCAGCAGGATGACGATGCTCTTGAGTGAGACACTACTCCCCTGCAGTGTCGCTGCCTCGACCGTTCCCCTGTCAGGGAAACCCCTCTCTTTTCCTTCCTCTACGCCTCCCTTCAGGATTTGCTGACCAGCTGGACATGGTTCCTGGGTGTTTATCACCCAGCAGATTTCCTGCCACCACACAGGGGTTCGGGGCTGAACCGCCCGTGCTGCAGGCAGGGCAGCATGCCCGTGCTGGGAAGCTGCAGTTAAGTGCAACCCACCTCCACTGTTGACTCTTGCACCCAGCTGTGCTGCTTCAGCCCTCGTCATTTTGGGCATGCCTGGCTTAGTGGCCAGGGTTAGGGCTTACAGGTGTAGTCACAAGTGCTGTTGTTTCCCCTCCTTGCAGGAGATCGACGGGAAAGCCCTGCTCTTGCTGCGGAGTGACATGATGATGAAGTACATGGGGCTGAAGCTGGGGCCAGCCCTGAAGCTCACTTACCACATTGACAAGCTAAAGCAAGGCAAGTTCTGAGAAGACGCTTGGCAGGACGGATCCTGGAAGCTCCGCTCCTGGCTATCCATACCCGCGCTCGCCTGCCAACAGGTACGCATGCACACACGCCCATTTACGCCGCAGACGGACACCTCGCCAACACCCCGGCCCCGCTGCAGGGGTCCAGCCGCCCACCCCTGCACCAGCAGCCAGGCCTCAGCGGGTGAGGAGGCTGGCACACAGTTGGCCCCGGGCCTTCGCACTGGACTTGAGTCATGGGCGTCCTGTTGGAAGTGGAGGGTCTCTCCCTGCTGCCCAGACAGCACTTCTTCACGGGCTCCCGGTCCTGCTTCCCTGGGATGAAGCAGCAGCTCCAGGCAGAGCCTATGGGGATGGGGCACTCACGCCGGCTCCTCTCCCTCTCACTGTGGCTTGTGGACTCCCGGCCTCACCTGCTTGGGGTGGCCCTCAGCTACCATCCCCTCAGAGGGGTGGTGGGCCAGGGGGGCTGGACGCTTTGCGCTTCACCGGGCAGCCTGGCTGCGAGGGGGACGGTGCCCCTGACCCACGCTCAGCCCCCGTAGCACCATGCCAACCTCAGAGCAACGACTGCCCCCATGCCCGTCTTCCACGCCTGGGGGGAGCCCGTCCGCCTGTCCCGGGGGCTGCTCACCTCCTGAGCTCTGCCGGCCCCTCAGCTCCCGGCTTTCCTCCGGCTGGTGACACCGGGCTGGGAATGGAGCCCTTTTTATTTATTTCTGACTGGGGAGGCCGTGGGGCGGCACATGGTGCTATCCGGGAGCATGGAGCAAGCTGTGGGAGAGCTGAGGAGCGTGGCTGGGTCTGGCGTACCCGTGGCAAGGACGGGCCTGGGTCGGCATTGGAGACTGGCTGGATGCTGCAGGACTCGACTGATCCTTCTCTGCTTTTGAGTTTTTTTTCTTTTTGGATTTTTTTTTTTTTTTAATAAGGAGTTGTCTGTTTAAAATGATGAAATGATTTTTCTACCTGTTGCTGAACTTGCAACTCTTGGTGATTTTTAGCCAGAGATGCAAAGGTTCATCTTCCCAGGGGCCCTCCCGGTCCTCTGGTGTTTCGGTCCGTCCCAGCTCAGCGTGTGCGAGAGGGTGTTGGGTCTGGCAAGTCAGAGGATCCCGGTGTGGTGACCTGTCCTTGCATTGCTCTTCCTCCGAGGGCTTTGCCTTACCCAGGGGCACCTGTTTGTTTCAGACTGTCTAATGTATTTATTTTTGATGGCACTTGAGCAGTAACCCAGTGTCCCACGCATGTTACTGCAGCTGCAAGAGGAGTATCAGAGCTGAGGCTGCCCAGGCGTGTTGCCCTGTCCCCTGGGCAGCGGCTGCCAGGCTCGGGGCTGGCTGCCTGTGGGGACAGGGGCTGCATGGTCCCCTGGAGCATTGCCTGCCCCGGCCTGGGAGGAGCTGGGGAAGGGCTGACAGGGAGAGGCGCAGCAGAAGCGAGGGCCGTCCCAGGCATGTCCCCACGCATGCACCCACAGCGCGCTCCAGCACATGCTTCCTTTCTGCAATGACCAAAGGGCTGGGACGGGGATCTCCACTGCCAGTACTTACTTCTTTTCCTGCCTTTAGCTCACCCTCTGTCCTTCCAGAGCAACGTCTCACACCCTCTTTCCACCAGCCTCGAGGGCTCTGGCCAGCCCCAGAACGGGCTCCCCTGGAGAACAACCCTCCAGTCTCTTGCACTGGGTCAGGTTTACCCCTAAGGGGAAAAGTTTAAAAAAAAAAACAACCCCAAACCCCAAAGTAATAAAAAAGGCTTTTTGTTGTACAGCAAAGTCTGTGCTGCAGTCCCTGCTGCTGCCCTGGTGTGGTTGGAGGGAGGTGGGGCTCCAGCCACGCGCAGAGCCCCGTCACTCACAGCATCGGCCCTGGGATGCCCCTCATTTTTACCTGATGCTGATCCTGCTGGCCCACTGCAGACAGGTCCCTGTGCGGGGTCAGCCAGTGCTTTCCTCTGCACTTATTTTACCTTGATTTGTTTATAAATAAAAGGATAACCAAGTTCCTCCCCGCTGGTTGTGTGTGCACTGATGGGAGCGCTTGGCTGGGCCCCTGGCAGCATCTCCCCATGGGCACCCGCCATGGGGGGGATCCTGGGGAGCATGGGGACAGGGAGTGGGGTGTTGCTTCAGAACAAACCCTTGGCTGCTTCTGCCCTGTTCCTCTGGCGCTGTTTGTGGGAGAGCTGGGTCAGACCTGCGCTGAGAAAAGCAAAATGACACAAGCAAACTGGTGATGCGATGAACAAGGGCTCGTTAGTGACAATAGCGAGGTGCATTGGCCTCTGCCTGCTCTCTGCTCAGCCCCTCTGACACACTTCCCACCCCAGGCTCCTGCTTTTTTTGCAGCTCTGCCTCTCAAAAGCCTCGGGCATTGCTTGGTCCCATCCAAAGCAGCTGTTTGCTGCTCCCCAGGATGTTTTTCCCCAGGAGCATCCCCACTGCAGGTCCCTGCACTGCATCACACACACACACACACGGTGGACGGGCTCTGTTGCTACAGGAACACGGCCACCTTTCCAGTGCTGGCATGGAGCCCTCTGGCGCTGCTAGTTCCTGGTCCAGGAGCACAGCTGCTCTCAGGGATGTGTGGGATTGGCAGTGGTGCAGGCAGAGGCTTTTGCAATTCTTTGTTCCTGCCTGGAGCTCATGGGGGTGTTGGGGTAGGGAGCAGCCCCTGAACCCATCACTGTGCAAACACACCTCAGATCTGCCCTGGGACGGTGCCCTGAGGCAGGTTAACAGTGGGTGGGCAAACACCACCCACAGCCAGACAGTGGGCACAAGGGGGGGG